>JAHZND010002399.1:0-10916 GCA_027744115.1 Acrocyrtus sp. NNG-2020
CGGCTAATGTGAATTTCAGCTAAATCGGAGCGAGGCAGCGAATTCCGAAGTTATGCTGGACGCTGCTGTAATTGCTCATCATCACTCCACCATATATCGTCATCGCTGGTCAACCTGATTGTACAATTAGTTCATCGCACTGCAACCAGGCTCACGTCTTATAGTTAAGTCATTTATAGTAAGTAACCTGTCCCATTATCCCAATATAGGTACGTAAACGAACCAGCTTCATTCCAAAAAAATGAACAAAATTTCGTAACTTCGTTGGATTTTTCATATTAGTCATCTTCTCAAATTGCGCATAATCTTACGCGCACATGAGATATAAATAAGCAGGAAAGTCGAGGAGGAAAAGGGAATTTTTGTTTGTCAAAAGGTGACATTATTCGCCATTCTTATTCTTAAATGTACATAGAACAATCTGCAGACACATTACTTACCTAGCACCTACATGATGTCCCTTTGCATTCCATTTCTTACGTAAAAACTCTACACATACCCACATAGGTAGGTACTTAACTTATCTATCCTTATTGCCAAAGCATTAATTCATTTGCCCTTTGTCACGCTTACCACGAACCTGAACTTGGATTCATTTACATAAAAAACTGCAACTGATTCTCTTATTTTATGAGTAATCACACAATTGACACCGTTTTCTCTGCTCAAGAATTCAGTTCATGTATCCAAAGTCATATATTACTACTATAACTATCCTGTCACAACAGTGCTGTACAGACCACCTAGCAGCGCACTATACCGCCAAATGCCACCATTCATTCCTGAATTCTTTACAAATTACAAATTACTTCATTCAAAAATAGCCAAATTAGTTTCAAAAATCAATTTGTCATGTCTTATCAGCTTCATCTGAACGTTACTGGTAACTTGCTTTTAGCTGAGAATTGGCATCATGTCTTATCAGCTTCATCTGAACGTTACTGGTAACTTGCTTTGAGCTGGGAATTGGCCGAAATTAATAAGCAGCTGTCCTATTTCACAGCATCCATCCTAGAGAGTCCTGCTGCTACATTCATACCTATACTGACTACTGACATAATTCAACTTTCCTAAATCTTCTTAGATCATCCTCTCGAAAGCAACCCAAACGTTCTATATGGCTCTTGCTGTACATGTGTACTTTTGCCTACGGACACTTGTCTTGTACGTAGTTACACAAAAGCCTTCGTGCTTCCCGATCTATCATCAAACTTTTTGCTTTTTCCTTCAAGTTCAAGACTATTTATGCAATTGTTACTACATCGCTCATCCAAACAATTACTAATTACGTGAAGTGTACTCATTTGCATTTGTGCAGGGGAGGAACATTGTTACGCATGCACTTGGAAGAACAATCTTCTAAAAAATCTGATGGACGGATACGGAAGACTTATTTCAATTTTCCAACTCAAGAGGATTTTAAATTCCTCCACACTCACAGTTCACAGTGCTGAAGTCTACAATTAATGTCTTCAGTCAACCACATGCACACCAACCAACCCAGCCGAAAACAAGAACATGCCTAGTTCATCTTTGCAACAAAAAAATCTTTTTTTATTGCTTCCTTCCTTCCTCCTACATTCTTTTGGTACAAAGTAACAACAATTCATACATTTATTCATTTCTAAAGTATCCTAATCATCTGCATATCGACAAACTAAACACAATCAAAATTCCTTCAAGACCACTCTCTTAAGACCAGCAATAAGCAATAAACAGCAAAACAGGAAAAAAATTCACATAAAAAAGGAAAGATAACCCCGAATCCCACACCTATGCATGTCAACAAGTAAAAAACAGGAATTGAGAAAAGTCATTAGAGAAGCCCTCAAACAGAACAAGCAAAATAAATATTACGTTTCCGGATTGGAAAATTATTAAAATGACACAATTCCCTCTTCCCTCCAAATCTCTATCAACCACACACGCAGAAAAGCAATCAAATAAATACATAATCCCAACCCAGACAGTATTTTCTTTTCTGCAACGCCACACAACTCAGCTTTTACAGTAAGCCTAAGAGGAAAACTCAATAAAAATGCAAATCCTCTTTCATCTTTCCCTTGCACGCCTCTTTCCTTGTAAAATATAACAATGCCTTTCAAGAATTTATATCAATTAATCAATTATTACATTCGCAACACCAAACAAGAAGACAAGCGTAAATCAATTTTTTTTTGAAAAGTCCATCTCAGAAATGGTCAAAAACCAACATAAAACATTTTTTCTCGGCATACGCACTTCCTATCCCATCCCAACAGTAACGGGAATGCAGTAAATGTCATGTCACGGGGCACACGCATTCCCGTCATTCACTCCAAACCACAATCCAGTTTCCTCCCTGCTCAACCGTTCATTCAACCATCATCATCATCACAAATCCGACTCTTCATTAAACAGCAAAAAATCACAGTTTTCCTGCATAATTGAAAAAAAGAAGGAGCCTCCAAGCGAACAAATTCCCCTTCGCTTTCATCATCACATACATATTCAATTTTCCTAATGTCGACCTCCGGATAATACGATGACTCTGTCTGCTCACGATATTATGTAGCTCACTGCGAAACATGGCATTATGCCCTATGGCCCGACCTTCCTTCCTACAGTTACATCAGCAGCGTCTCGCGTCTGCATGTAACTTCCCCACCGATCCTTACCACGACCACGACCAAACATCATCATTTCGCACCACCTGCTTTGCAATGGCGGAGGTTGTGTGCACCTCAGCTATTATAATGTGCGTGCATATTATAAAATATATCATTTTCTCTGCTGACAAAGGACCAAGAAAATACATGAATAATGCTGCTGATTATTACGATTTCTGCTTCTGTTCTTCCTCTAGCTGTTGTAGCTTTCCTGCATCATTTTTTTTACTTTTCCACCGTCCTTTGTTAATTTTCATGAGTCCTAATCCTACACGTTAGCAAGTTACACAGACTAAAAGCTTTTTATCAAGTGCAAGCGAATATTATTGTATTCCCTCACTCTGAGTAAACTTGTTGCCTTATCCTCAAACTAAAATCCTACACATTCATCACCCCACCAGGTACATACATCCGCTCATCTACATAATAATAAGGATCTTTCTTCAGGAGGAGAGAAGGCGGAATGGAAGGTGCTCTTTCCTCTTCGTGTAGTCTCTTCTCCTCTAATCTCCCAAAACCACTCATTCATCCACAGCTTGAAGATGAGGTAGGTAAAAGGTATGCATCCATGTAAATAAAATGCATCTTTTATTTCCCGTCAAATAAGCACAACCCAAAGTTCACTTGACCATAATACAGCAAAAGCGAAACCAGCACAAAGAGTAAAATTCCATTTTACCTGGCATTTCTTCTTTTCACATGTTTCAGATAACAAGAGGAGAAAAGAAATGATGAAATATCCTAAGAAATTCACCATTTCAGTCACTCATTCCGCCAGAAGCTTCTTCCGTGTTTTTCGAAGGGCCTTTTCCTTTCAATACTCATTTTCGAGTTAGGCTCATTTGACGTCAGTCTACCCGAGACAACTAACCGCTCCATTCCGCAGTACAGCGCTGTGCGCTAATAGTTTTTAGGTTTATAGAAACAGTAACGTGTTTATACCTTGCAACGAGAAAGGTACCATTAAAAAACAAACTTTACTACGTGAAGTGACAAACTAAATATAGCTTGTTAATACTCCAACATTTCCAATGCACTAGTGTCATTTTTGTAAAACGTAGTTGGAGGATGGGCTGGCCACACACCCTTTTTCATTAAAAATAGCTTAGAAAAGTACTCGTTCTTAAGTACAGAAAGTACCCTTTTTAAACTTTATTTAACAACTAAGGTGCCTGTGTTTAACACGTGATTAAGCCTCTGTCAATATGGAAGCCACGTGAACAGTGTATTGTTAGTGACTAAAAATAGTGAAGTAAAAAAACATTCTACCTGCACATACCTAGGCCATTTCCTCATGGAACTATTTTCATTCAGGTAAAAAATCCAACAACGAACCACTGCAATACAGATTTCCATATAGGAAAAAGTAAGCAGCACCAACTAGTGAAGAAAAGGATTGGGAATACGTAAGCAAGCCAAGTTTTAAAGGTTTTCAAGCATACTTGCCAGTTCAGTTGCTCCATACCCTGATTCCTTTTCCTCTCTTTCACTTCATGGCCAAGTTCAAGGATAACCAGTTGTCACTCAGTGATAGTGGTCTAGTTTACCCGCACTAGCGTGTTTTTTTTTTACAAAAATTGTTCTCATCGCAGAGACTTATAGCTGATAGCTTATAACATATAGCTTTTTCTCATCGAAAATTTGAATTACTATACAACCCTCAGCTCTCAAATTTCTCGGGAACATTATTGGAATTATATTGCGGATGTAAATAAGCCGAATATTCCGAAAATATTACTATTAATCAGCCGCAAAATGTCTACCCGAGTCTCCAAGGATGTCTTCGTCGATATACAGGTGTGTACCAACTTTTCCTTCCTTTTTATCACCATTTTCTCTTCTTTGACCTAGTTGGCAGCAAACTATACGCATATATTGAGGCACAATTGATCTTCACTAGCTTCACCTGCAGACGCACCCATTCTGATTTCCATCTTATCTTCTAATTAATCGGGATTTTTTTGCGTAAAAACTCTACTGCTAAAATCAGATCTGCAGCACTTTTGATTGTACCTTTCGAAAAATCTCATTGATCAGCTTGAATTTACTCAAATATCTAGTTTTTCATTGAGAAAATAATCTTTGCCACATGCACATTGATAAGCTAACAATAGAAAAAAAGAGGAAATCGTGCATTTAGGAGATAAACGGCAACCCACACGGCATTCAAACATTATCTTGTGCAAACTGCAATTGCAAACACCGTACGATGACGGAATTCATCTCATTGTCAGTAATATTCCGCGCATTCATCTAAAGCAATCAGCCATAAAACTCAAGGAGAATCACATTTACCCTGTAATTCTATAGAAATGTCGTAGTCATCATTGTACAGCAAACATTACGTTGCGTTAGTGCAAGTTTACCTTACATTACAATTACATAATGCGCCTGACTCAATTCAATTTTATAGACAATAATCAGCTAATAATGCTTTAAAATGCATTTAGTTTTCTGTGTCAAGTGCAAAGCATTTTTTAAAAAGAAATAAAATTGCTCATGAAGAGGGTGATACCATCATCATTATTTGATTTCGCCTTAAAGTATTTGAAACCCTTTTTTAAAAACGCGTATGCTCGCATAACGCAGAGGGCTCTTCTTAACCCTTTAAAGTCCACAGCCGTCTTGTGCAAATATTAGACAAACTGTTTCCACCTATCCAAACATTCCCTTTTCATCAGTCAACCGTATAGTCAAGAAAATCAAGGCTAAAGCCATGAAAAATTGTGCACGCAAAAACATTTGCAGTTTAGCTCGCACGCAAGTCAGACAACTTTTACTTGACAAAATACTCCGTTAAAGTCGTGTTCTGTTACGCTCTCCTTTTTTTACACATATATGTTGACGTAAATTGCTTATAAATTTGCTGAAAGCTTCATTGATAGTATCCACCCTCACACACCAGCCATCACTCACCCTCGTCTCAGAAAGCCATTCAACTTTGAGATTACCATAACAGGTATAAATAAACTTTATCATCATCAAAAGTCATGATGATCACGTTCCAACATCTCAAATAAGTCTTCTCATTCATTTCCACTCTAATTCTGCTCCACCTTTTTTGTTTTACAACTTAACAATCATTGCACTGCAGAGTGGCGTCCTGAATCAGGTAGACAAAGACAAGACAAAACTTTAGTCATTCATTCCAAAGTCCACTTTTATCTCCCTTATCTCATGTCCAAATGTTGTTTAGAAGCAATTACAACCAACTAACCAGCTATAATTAAATTAGCGTAGTACATCAATTATCTAAGCAGATTATGTAACACTCCATTTCTCCTAGTATTGTTATGCAAACACCGTTTGAATTTATTGAAGCGTATGGAGACGCCACCTAACACCTTCCACTGTTTTCAAAAATGAATTCATTCTTGGCTACATGTCAAGTGGCTTACTACACGCATTAGCTATATCTCTTTTAACTCTTAAGTAAAATCAATATTCTTTGCAGGTTCATGCGTAAATAAATGCACACTTTGCTGTGCAGGTACCTACCCACACCAGTGCCCATTTCTGCTGTGCGTACCCCGTTCGTAGGCAGGCACCATAATTTTGCACTACGCAATAGCAAACTATCCCTAAAGCAATCTTCAAAAAAGAATAAAATTATCTCCCAAAATTGTGCTGAATACCATCAGAGTACTTATACATAGCATCTGTCTAGTTAAGCTTCATTCACTATTTTCCAAATCCGTTCATTCATTTTACAAATTCGTTCGTCTTACAAATACGACTACGGACTCGTCACCATCAGCATATTTATGCACAACTCAATGAGAGGAGCATTCCTCTAGTTCAATGTAGCGTCATTTCGACAAAGAGTATATTTGCCTCCCTCATTCTTCATCCCGTCTTCTTATCAACCATTAATGGATATAATTATTGTTAGCACGTCGTCGTCATCCTCTCTATCATCTATCCTCCTCCTCTTCTTTCTTAATATTGTATACTTTACCTTGAACTCAAATCCTAAATTTGGTCACGGTTTAAAGACTAAACTGCATCATTGGCGAATTATGCCCCTTTTATAGGTGTTTAGCCTTACATAATACACGACTAGATTATAACTCCTAATGCCAATATTGCTGCACTTCTATTTGCCTTATCATTTACAACCATTATCGTATATTCCTCGTAATGTGTGCTCTATCACTCAAGTATTTGCCGTCTTACATTTCTGTTCGAGCTGTTTAATTTAGCTAGGTGAATGAATGCCATTACAATGCACAATGTCGGTAGCCGACTGACGGCCGGACGACATCATCATATATGCAATACGCGATGCGGGTGTGACAGGCTGACAGTGACAGTTTTTGGAGACACTTTTTTCATTATCCCTGTCCTTTCTTCTTTTTGTCGTCACCAAAAAATATCTTGCTTGCAAAGGAAATACCGTTTTCTGAAGGGTATTTTTAAAAAATTACTTCATTAATTAATGCTGCACTCTCTTAACATGGTGGTGTCATGGCCCACAACTCCTCACCATCCTATTGTAACAAGTCACATTGACAATTCTAAAAATAGGATTGTCAATAAATTTGCCAGCTAAACAATTTCTACAGTCTATCCTTCTTTCCTCTGAGAGGAAAACGTTTATATGAGAAACTATCTTTTTTTTTACTCAATGAGCAAACTTCCAAAAATGGAGGGATCATAACTGCACGTGTATGAATGAATAGCATGTGAATTAGGCATAATTCTGTCTTTTCTTCTCCTGTCAGTCAAGAAAAATGTCTCAAACAATCATAAAAGAACTTTTTTGTGTAAATATCGATTGCACAGAGTACAGCCCTTCAAGCATACAACCTTTTAGTAAAAATACAGAATTCCTGTACAGCTAAAAATACAAAGGTCAGCTCTCAAAGTATCAACTTGAAAAAGCCCTTCATAATTTTTCTACTGTGATCTTCATCAATCCAATTTAAATGCAAATGGTGAAAACAAAACAACAATTTAGCATTGTTTGTTATTATCAATCAATTTTATCGTGTTCTAAAATAGTACGTCTACGGGCAGACCTATATTTCCATTTGTAGCTTTGAGAGTGATTCACTTTTTTTCACGAAAAATTCCTTCTTCCAACAATCCTCGATAAATACTTCACATTTTATATTGATCCCTTCGTACAAAAATGGATAAAAGATCCTAACAGCAGTGCCAAAACGCCGCCACCGCCAACTCGATATTCTTGAATGCTTTTGAAAAAGAAAAAAAGCTTTTTTTTAGGTGGTGCTGCATGGTGCTGCTGCCAACATTTTGCACGAGATAAGTTATAGCAAAAATAGACTTTTCTATTTTTATCACTACACTAAAAGTATCCTTGCACACACGTGCATTCTAAATATGCAAAAATAGATGCTAATCAAATCTATTTATTATTAATTACCTAATTATGATAAGAAGTGCGCATTTCTGAGAGCATTAGCCGTTAGGTAAGAGAGCACTTCTCTATTTTCTCCCTCTCTTTCTTCACATCAACCCACCTTCCCATAACAATTATACAACATGAAACGACCACAACAATTGAAGAAACACTCAAAATTCAGACAAATATGCAATTTGTGAAAGTTCAGTACAGGCTACAGACTTGCACTACACAATAAATGCTCCTATTTTCTATTCATCCATCGCAATAACAGTTCATAACTGGCACAATATTTATAATTAGCCAAGTGAACGGACAGAGTACGGCAGCATACAACGTGCCTATCATTTTTCTTTCTACTGTAATGAAATCAACTCCTTTAGGCTGTCCATATTTCGCCGACACCTTTAAAGTCTGTGTGCTCGCACTCCACTTCACTCATCAATTTTACTCTTCACAATTCTGACTAAATATACCACTTGACAACTTCCACCCCAGCACACAATTATTACCCTTCCACGCTAGTTACACCGTTTCTTTCTGCCTAATAATAATGTAAAACAGGAACTAGAAATCCCGCAAGTAGGTAACTGCTCAGTCTTAAATGCGTACCTTTTCCTCCTTCATTTCACAATTACCGCTGTTATAGAATACCAAAAAAAACAATTAAGCTCTATCGTCTCTCGAAATATGACATAACACTCACCACGGCTAACACTATCCTTTTTCCTTTGTTCTAAAGTGTAGTTATCATTACCCAATGTTCTACTACAGGTGCCTTAAATTAATGCATAAGTACTCGTTCGCAACTCACAACATAAANAACACTCACCACGGCTAACACTATCCTTTTTCCTTTGTTCTAAAGTGTAGTTATCATTACCCAATGTTCTACTACAGGTGCCTTAAATTAATGCATAAGTACTCGTTCGCAACTCACAACATAAATTATGCAGATGCACCTTCGTCTATAGATCTTCAAGTAAGAAAGCCTGCACATCATTGGTTTTCTGCGCAAACAGATCATCATTAATCGATAATAGTAGACGTAGACGAGTTTTGTTTACTTGCAGTATTCCTTACACGATGACACAGTGAGAGGCTACGGCAGTGAATATTGTGGTAGGGTCAAAATATCTCATTAGTTCATCGAACCATCCAAAACTATCATTTTTATACCTATATTTCTAAAAACAACGCAAAATCTAACCAGCACCGACAATGCCTGATAACGATAAACTGGCATTCATTTATGGACGCTGCCATTTTCTTTACTGGTAATTTCAAGCCGTTCCCTCTCCCTTTCCTTTTTTTCGCAATAAATTTCAATTCATCGCATCTCGCAGTCAGTCGCTGCCGGAAAACTTTCATCAAAGTCAATTCTAAGCGCACCATTTTACCTCTACTTGCGTGCACTTCTGTTTCAGCTCGTGCTACTGCAGTTACTTCACATAAATCAGATGAGGTCAGTGCAGTAATAAATGTGCGTGTCTTCGATGATGAGCTACGCCTAAGAATCTTTTACCGCACCTAAACACCATTTTAATCGATGTTATGACTGATCGTGATCTTTAGCAGTGTAAAATGCCCACCTAGTTTGAGCTTTTTCACACAATTCAAAAAATCTTGCAGGGGTTGGTTGGTTAGTAGTGAGTGGTGGCTGGTGGAAGGAAGCATTCTCTTCTCAAATGAAGCCACAACACGGCCCTTTTCTGCTGTTAGATTACTAATCCATTCACACATGACTAAATAAAGAGGATATGTTACGAAGTGAGATGATAGTCGACGGAAAAAAGGCAATAAAAATTCAGCACATTTTTTAAAAACTTTTCTCACTTTCTACAAAGTAATAAAATGTGATGATGATGCACAGATAGGCAAATAATAGCTACAGAGTAGAGCAGAAACTGTATCGTCTTCGCTAATCGGCTAATCCCTCATAATAGTTTGATGAAGAGGGACATGCCACAGAAATCATAGGGATGTGCTGCTAGGCCAAAGTTGCTACCTGCCTCTTCAGTACCTACTACAATTTACCTCCTTTACCCACATCCTTCCAAAATAAAAATGCTCAACAATTTTGCAACAAACATTCCTCAGCTCTTATTTAGCTCTGCTACAAATAGGATGTTACAATGCATTGTTTTTAGATGAATATAATAATAAAAAACCCAACCAATAAAGTTGCGCTTCCTTACCACCACCAACACCATCACCACTCTTTGTGATGCACGTTTGCAAAATATGGTTCAATCATCTCAATTTTGAGCTCATCCTCATTTCAAAATCATGCCTTTCAGGCAACAATACGGTGCTCCGATACCTACACCACACCATAAAATAATATTATCACGATTCTCCCGTTTTCTAATTTAAAAAGTAAAAGTATTATGTTCTTATCCATTTCAACTTTGCACTGCCTGCCCTTTTTTAAAAATTTCAATACTGGCAAAATAAGGAGAATACAAAATTGTATGGATTTTATTATTTTTTTATGTAACTGGGTTAGATAGCCCATAAATTCGTCATTTGAGAAAATAGGCAGTCTAACTAGCTAGGTTTGTTGTAATAATACCAGCCGCTGCTGGTAAATTTAGCAAAGAACAATCATCACTTCAATTCTTTACCCTTTCCACAGAAAAAAATCCCACACGAGGCATATCAATTTCTTACTCTTTTTGAAAAAAATCTTGTAATAAAATTCCAAATTGACAGAGACTATAACTTGACTGACCAAAAAATATGACCAGTCCAAATGACGCAACGCCGCATTTTTTACAACCAAACCTTGTTTTATCATTTATAATCAGTAGTGCAAAGATAAGGGGAAGACTTGCGAGCGAATTCCACTACAATCAAGAAAGCCAGACAACAAGCAGTCGGTTTCACAAGTACAAAAG
>JAHZND010002400.1:0-14671 GCA_027744115.1 Acrocyrtus sp. NNG-2020
AGTTAATAGCAAAGCAGCAGTAGTTTGCTTATAGCAATGTAAGAGTCCTAGTCCTATGGAGATAATAGGAGAATGTGGCAAAAATGCTATCTAATTTTTATTTACCACTCTGCTTAAAATGATTTTATTATACAACGGAAATGTTGGTGTTAAGGACTTCTTATGAAATAAATGTGTAGTTTTTATTTAGATCGTCAAGGCAGTGGGAATGTCTTTAGGTTAACACAATATGGTAAATAGGTATATATAATTTGAAGTTTATTTCATTATTTCAGAACAAAAGCACAAACTAATTATACCAATATTATTAAATGAAAATTACAGCGTTTATAAGATTTAAGAGTAATTTAATTGAGAAAAAAGTTACATTGCATTATTGTAAAAGTCAAGCGCAAATAGTTTCTACTAGTTGGCCTTTTGTAATATACAAATGACAAACTAGTGAAAACTTTTTGCGTCTTCACAAATTTGCCGCAGTCTAAAAAATTCCAACAACAATGGTTTCACGTGGTTGGGATCCGTTGAAACACAGACGTTTTCACTTTGTTTCAAAAGTCCTGACTTTCCCCAGTTTAGGCTGCCTGTAAGGACAGCCTCTTCGTCGATTATGCAAAACTTATTATGCATTACGCTCTGAGGAGTAGTGGGCATCAGCCCACACGGAATATTCTTTTTTCTAAGTCTCCTCGCGATGAATTTCTTACCACCAATAATCTCCACGATGAGCCCTTTTTCATACTGCTGCTTGAGCACGGACAGCAGCTCCGGAATTTTGAAACCATAAATGCAGGCCTGAATGCTAATCCGGGCCTGCGCAAAGTACCACAGGAACTGCTGCGTTGTAGAATCCGGATTGGAGGCAAAATGATCAGGAAAGAACATCACTGTGTTCCAAAGGTGGGCAGGCTTCCTCTCCTCCAGGGGAACACGCTGTGATACAGACATGGGTTCTTCTTTCTGTAACCCTATATTTTGCATAATATTTTTTTAAAAAAATCTTTTAGAAATATGGAAAATATAAATATTGAGTCCGCAATTAATTAGCTTTAGTTGGCAACGACGAATTTTAAAATTAATTAGTTTTTATTTAAAATCATTCTCTCACAATGTGACGTCCAAGGGCCAGAAAATGTCTCTGTTGCAGTGAACTAATGGCTGAACGGACAGTTAGTCAGTCTGGGGTTTATGTAACACTTAGGAATTATACCAAAGTATAGCAAAGAGGGTATTTGCTAGTTACGTCTACGTGCAATGGCGAACACTTTGCGTTAGGGTTAGAGTAAATAGGTAACTGGCCAAAAAGTTCACAATTTTTACGCTATTTTAATGCAGTTAAAAATAGATTCTTGTCAATCAAACTTTTTATTTCACGTTTGTTTTAACTGGAATTAAGATTTGATTTTGATTTGATGTAATGAGCTAAATTTTAAACGGGAACTGTTTGCTTGAATTGATGAAGCAAGAATGGGTGCCTTTTCATTCAAAGTGTGTAGCACAAAGTCATTTCAATACAACCCAAAACAATTCTTAACTGGCCAAATCAGCAGTTGAGCTTAAGCTCGGACTTCCTCTGACAATTTAAGCTGAACACTCTAAAAAGTGGAAGACATACGTAAGATCATGCATATTAATATCATGTTAAATCTCACGGACTACTTACAGTGCATGTTGACAGGAAACATATGCAACAGCGGAAATAGACATATCTGTTAGCTCTAAGCAAATAAACTACGTACTGGACATACATGTGCTAGAATGGCAGTCGCAGATGTCCGGTAAGTTAGCAAAAATGGTGTGATATGATAATGGCCACAGAAGATGATCGCCCATTGCCTAACGTAACCTTGACTTTTTTTACATTCTAATTTTTAAGTAGATTTTAGGCATATTTTGGTATGACAATTTTACGTAGATTTATTGATTTATATGTTATGTGTCTCCCGGTATCTGCAGTTAATTAGGAAATGAATACGGAATGTTAAAGGGGGGCGAGATTGTTAGGTACGATTTAATATAATAATATTTCCACATAACTTTTTTCTGCTTTGGATGGCTATAATGGCTATACTGCTGGTATGCGATTGCTGAACGCTGAAAAAGACCTTGAAGCACTCCCCGACACTACAGCTTGTATTGGTTAGTTGGTGCTAAGCTACTTACTAGCAAAGTAGTAGCCGCTTGCTGATAGCAATGTGAAAATGATGATGGGTCAGGAAAAGTAAAATGCAGTCAATGCTAAATACAAGCTTGATATCGATGCTATACAGCAAATCGCAATGGTGAAAATATTATAAGTAGCCGGGCAACAGGCTAAAATGAAAAGACTATTTATTTTACTTGTTTGCGCTGTAGTTGATATAATGTTTATTTTTATACTTGTTGTTATGTTTGTATGATTATTTGTTAATATGCGTACTACCATGAGTAACTTCCGTTAGTATAAAAATAATGAAAGTTAACAAATGAAAAATACTAGGTATAGGTAGTTTTATGAAAAAAATAAAGATTGATTGCAATCCATTTCGAATGAGAGTACAATAAAACACTGACTTGTCGGGGCTGATTCATTTATTTTACTAAATTAACATCAAATAATAAAACTTGGTTTTAAACTAGTAACCGGAACATTGACATGACATAGATCTTAAGCGTAATAGGTGTATAATTTGCTAATAGGTATAGTATAACACTAATTGAAGTTACATACTTCAATTTAATAAAATTAAAAGAAATTTTTTTCACGTTCGCAAATTTCCTTTAACCTGAAGAATTCCATTAACAATGGATCCACATGATTGGGATCCGTTGAAACGCAAACGTTTTCATTATGTTGCAAAATTGCCGTCTTCGTCCAATTTAAACTCCCCGTCAGGACAGCCTCCTCATCGATTACACAAAACTTGTGGTGCAATATACTTGTTGCACTATCCGGAAGCAAGCCACACGGAATGTTTCTTTTTCTCACCATGTTCGCGACAAGTTGGTTACCCGTCACGACTTCAACAATTAGTCCTCTTTCATACTGCTGACCGATGACGGAAAGCAGTTCAACTATTGAAAACTTGTAAATGCAGATTCGAATACTTATTCGGGCCTGCGTAAAATACCACAGAAACTGTGTCGTTGTCGAATCGGGGCTGGCTGCATCCAGATCAGGGAACAACATTGCCGTATTCCACAAGTGGGTAGGCTTCCTCTCTTCTAAAGAAGTGCGTTTTGACGGTGACATGACAATTCTTTAACTCTATTTTTAATAGCAAAAATTTACTTTAGCGTGTACGTTTATTACACATTATACAGTCAGATTCATTAGTATATGTTAACGAATAATTAAATTTTCTTACCTGTTGCGAGTGTAAATTTAAATTCACCTTTAAAACTTCAAACTTAAACAATGCACGTATCAACTGTCTCTGTATTTGAACCCTCCAAGATCTTCCAGACAACTGCACACCTCTGTTACAAGGGATTGAGTATGTATTGCTTTCACTGGCTACCTGTTGCATCATTTCACAGCTTGTAGAAGCACTACTCGAGTGCATATTATGCCATTTTTCCCATTCTGTAAGGCAACAATGTTGGGTGCATTTTTTGGCATACTTCTGTACTATACCAGAGCCAACGTCATAAAGGCTTTGTGGAATGCCTGAGTACCCGGCCGCAATCTAAATTGCAAATCTTGCACTGCGTTACGAACAGCGACCATCCATATATTCGCATTACATTGCTTTGTGACTGTTGTGGTGGCATACCAACTTTATTCCAGGAACGTTTTAGAAGGATTTATACGTTGAGTTCTGCTGGTGGGATGCGCCCAGTACCACTCAAAGCATAACCAGTTTTTGCTGGACATGAGCTTCTAGCAGGTGGGCCGTGCACACTCCCAAAATAAGCATCACAATAAGTCACTTTTACAATGGCAGTCTGTGCTTGTTGTGCCTAGTGCAAATTTTCACACGATTTACCTTAAACATAAATTATGCATGTCTTTTATTAAATTGTCTGCAGAACATATGAAAGTGAGCAACGAATTTAAGCCAATGGCCTGCATGCAGGGAATCATGATGACATAACAGACAGAAGAGTCTCTTGGCGACCAATGAATTGGACTCAAATATTTGTATTTGCTATGTTTTCACGAAAGCAAACATATCATACCCAATTTATTTCCAATGATTTATGAAAGTAATTCTATTACGGAGTTCAGAAAATTTCACTGTAGTTTTATTTGGCTATTTTGTAAGCTCCAGAAAAATTTTATACCTGCTTGTGCGTAGCTCTCTTATCTCTTACCTCTTACGAGTGTTTGTTGAAATAACTCTTTACTCTACCTATTTCGCTGAGAACTAAAATAGTAACCTGAAACTTTCTCCGAAACATTTTTTCTCGATGTCTTACATATTAAACTATAGTCACGAAACTCTTTTTCGTTTCCTGTTACAAACACGCCATTCTTATGAATGTGATTAATGAAATGAGTATTGTCACTGTGTTTTTACAGAGAACTGGCGTGAGTCCAGCTGAATATATGTTTTACGATTAACTATTGAATCCGAAACAAGCATGGAGTAGTGACAGAACTTTGGGTTTCAGTTCTGTTAAGTTTTATTCCTTACATTGGTAATACCATAACTAGAAGCAGTTTTATAGAATATATAAAAGGGTTTTATTAAGGTATCAAAGGTTACCAAACTTCATCTGCCAGTTGCTGAAGAAAAAATAATACATATTTTCGGGCAAATTGATTTACGATACGATTAAGTGAGACATTCTAAATAATTCAGTCGCTACAATAGAATGGCGTCTAATCTCAATATTATTGTATTAGTCTGGCTAATTTTATTTCTCCAAGCCGCAGCAGATTTTTCCATTTATCCTGACAATTTACTAGATTTAAATCCTCACCTCAACGCATTTGAAACTTGCAACGTTCATCTCATCGTGAATGAGTTGAAGCCATCGCGGAGCCATAAATTTCTCCACGGAGCTTATGAACTGACTCCAGTGCCATTTCCTGCCACACTTTCCAAATACTGGTATGCTCATCAAGGACGTACTCCGAAAGCTGCCACGGAACTTGCATTGAGGTTTAATGAAATTACTCCAATCATGGCAAAATTAAAATCAGATAACTTCATGCACTGTGATAATAACTTTTATAGACTGAGACTTTCACTCTCTAATTGGAATCGAATTAAACCTAACGCAAAGATAAATTGTGTCGTAGTGGTGTATGTTGAACCCTATCCATGTACTAATTGGTTTCATAAATTAAGAACACATGGAAATGACAACTTACTGTTCACTAGAGATTCTCCGTACCCGATATTCCTTCTTGATTCGTATTTTAACAATTATCTTGGCTCTGTTTCTACACCAGTAAACCTAGCACAGTCGTTTCGACTTTTTATCCAAATTCAAAAATTACATACTGATACTAACAATATACCCGCTGCTCGCGACATGCACTACATGTTACAGAGCTGGTACTTCAGAAAAGGCTTACCTACAAGCCCTCTTATGATCAAGTTTTTTATCAAAAAAATAAATGAACATTTGCCTGTAACTGTAGTGGGAAAGACAATCATGATGTGCATGCAACATCACGACGCATTCGAAAAATCTAACTCGCACTGCTCGAGCTCCGCATTCAACTCATTTGTCACTTCCACATTATGTCGGCACAGTTGGTACCTGACATCCTTGGAACTTCGCATCACCGATATCCTGCCACTAGACTCCAGTTTAAACATAGACTATTTGGAGAATTATCGTACTAAATGCAATCATAATATCTGGATTACCGATGTAGGAAAAGCGAGTGAAAACTTCAGCACAGATGTTCACTTGCAACAAAGGTCCTTCTATCTCCGCCACTGGAAGGACCACCTAACAGAATTGGACGCGGATAATGTAATTCTTCAGTATTTGTTTCCGAACTCCACGTTTTACTCCAGCACAATTTCTGACAGAACGGCACCACTCTTTTTCCCTTCATTCAGCCCAGCATCAGGAATCAACTCACCCGTCCCACATATGTACTCTGATAAGTGGCTAACCATAAATTTCGTCACTTGCGCCCCCATAGACCAGACTTGGTGGCTGTCCCTTCGCGGCTACGTTTCCGCATTTGAACCTCCAGTGTGGATTTCCTTCATCGTTTTCTCTCTTGCAAGTAGCATCATACTTCACTTTATTACATCCATCTGCAAAAACTACATTGATCGAGGTGGCACTCAAGGGAGACCTTCAGCTAAGTACCTGAAGAAATTTCTTACAATTGACATTTTTGATAACCTAACATTTTCATACAACATTTTACTATTTCAACCGTGTCGCGTTGCGGGCACAATAAACTGGGTAACATTTACGTGGGGACTTGCTGCCATTGTCCTTTCGTACGCTTATGTAGACAATAATATTACTGAACTGACAAGTCCAACGCCGCCCAAAAAATACGAGAACTTTAAAGATGTACTCGACCACAGACTAAATATCCATTTCGTACCCAATATTGGTCACTACAAATATATTTCAGAGGTGTTCGAGGACCCATCGATGATTCTTCACAATTTGAAAGAAATCCTTTCTAAAAATATAAAGGGTCTAGTCATTGGAGAAAGGGATAAGCTGGATGAAGTGGTGGGGCTCAGGAAAAGTGATTTTGAAAAGTTATGGTTTCAAATCATAACAACGCTATTAACTAATTATGATAATAAGACAATGGAGAGATTGCGGGAATTGCTAGTTGTTCCAGGTACTCCAAAGGAGTTCCATGAAATGATGAAGCCGAATTCTTTCCTGAATAAAATTGGTGAATGTGAAGGAGACGCTTTTGTTAGCACGATGGATGACATACTTGAAATGGAGATGAAGCTGAGGAGAAGTAAAATTATTAAGATAAAGGCAGGCTCACTTGCTAAAGATGAGGAATATTCAAGGCCTATTAGTGTAGGGAAAGAGATAAATGGAAGGATGATAAGACACTGGATTTTTCAAAATGTGGACTGGCCTGCAACCAAATTCAATATTCGGGTACAAACTGCACTTCATTCTGGCGTTGTAGGACGATGGAGGGAATGGCTGATTTGGATGAATACGTATAATGATACCGTGTTTCTGGCACAGAATGGAGATCGTAAATTTCGACCGATTTCCCTCTTTGGCAATACCAACACTGTTGCGGTATTTTATTTCCAGGCTGGAATTTTGCTAATTCCAATCTCTGCATTTTTACTTGAGATATGCGTCAAACACAAGCGGATACCTATTTATTGGTTTTATATGCTATTTTGGAAGTTGTCATTAGCGCTGAAAAAATGGCTTTAGGAAAACGTAGTTTAGTTGCTTGGCTGTTAAGATGGCAACCAGCTACTATTTAATATAACTTTTAATTTTGAGTACAAATAAATTAGCAAACTGCACGGTACTCTTTCATGAAATGAAATGGATGCATTTTATTTTAAATTATACCTTTCTAAATAAATAGATACTACCTAAAGGCAGCATAAATGCAAGTTCATGACAGTTACAGTTAAATATATATGAGATGTTTAATGCATCTACTCTACAAATAAAATGGAATGTACGAAACCAATCTTTTATGATAGGTATGTCAACTCCTTGGTATGAAAATTAAAATGGCTACTTTAAATATCGATTTTCAATATCTGGTTTGATTTGGGAATTATTTTTCATAAGTATGGTAAACCACAACCTTCATTTTAGACATGCCAAGTATATTGAAATTATTTGTATGGAATATCGCGTCGCAGGGAGTTCGCAAAACACGGCGCCGGTATCCACTCCAGACGTATCTATTTTCTTATCAGAAGTCGTTCACAGCGCCAGGAATACCTACAGTGCCATTTCGCTAAAAAAGATAAAAATTTCGAAAAATTTTTGGTCTGTGGTATTAAGATGGCTGCGGACAGACACCATGGCACCTTCCAAATCCTTCCTTCTTCGTCTAGCATGCTAGCAACTGGCACGAAATAAATTCATGTAATATATTATACTTCATATTTCGTGCTAAGAAAATTTAAAATACATACCTACATAGAAGTATTTTGTATCAATGTACTGCCACTGTATTCTACTAAAGACACCTGGCAGTCGATGAAAGCCTCGGATTATAACTACCTTTCTGTTTTCATTTAATTGAAAGGCAAACCAGGAGTACATAATTGCGTTTCGATTTCCAATATCATTTCCGGTCTAAACTGTCCAAAAAGTTATTTGTATTGACTGATCACAAATACACATATACCATTTGGCTTGTAAATACGCCCAGGACCAAAATTGTATTTCCAGCTTTTTGAGGTTTAAGCTTTTAAAGTAAAATTTCAAATTTCCGAAAATCGAAGTTAAAATCACGATGTAGATTTATCACGATAGACATAAATATTATATTTGTCTGTAAACTTATAATCGCCTTTACTTGAATTTTGGAAGATATATCGGTATATTCCAGCATTTGTACTTTTTTAATTCCAAGATAAGGATAAGATAAGGATAATTCCAAGATAAAGGAACAAAGAGCCTACTACTTGTCCACAACAATAGACTACAGAAAATCACCACCATTCAGAATTTCCAGACTACAAGAATGTCATCCGACCTGTGTCTCATATTTTTCGGGTTACTTCTAATTCTAACAGCCACCGCTGGTTATCCATCACTATCTTCTGTTGCTCCTCCTGACAATTTACTAGATTTAAATCCACATCTAAATGCATTTGGGTCATGCAATGTTCATGTCATTTTGAATGAACTAAAACATTCGCAGCACAACTTTCGTTACGGAGTATACGAACTGAGCCCGTTAGCACCTCCAGTAACTCTTTCGAAATACTGGTATTTCCATCGAGGAAGCCAGAATCCATTTATGTGGAATTATTCTTGGAGAAAATTAGTCGCTATAGGATCAAGTGAGCATATGCAATGCGACCGTCATGTTTATGAGCTGGTGCGTTCAGACTTTAAGTTAGAGCCTAGGATAAAACCAAATCCCCGGTTGAATTGTGCCGTTGTAGTTTATATTGAGCCCTACCCTTGTGACAACTGGTTTCATAAAATACAAACTCCCAATTTAAAAAAATTGGTACTGTTCACCCAAAACTACCCAAAGGGTCTCCTAGATGTATATCTCGGACACTTCCCAAGATCTGCGTTGGTAAAGCTGGCCCCGTCGTTGCGCCTTTTCGTCCAGGTCCGGAAACTATATTCCAACACCATTCCTGCCTTTCGCGACATATACCATCTTCTGCAGCTCTGGTATTTTAAAAAGGGGTTTCCTACAACCCCACTAATGATAAAATTATTTACTGCAAAATTAGATCAACATTTACCTGAATCTGTTGTGGGAAAGACAATTGAGACGTGTATTCAACATCAAGCTGTGTTTCAGAAAGCTCGTGATAAATGCTCCAAATCCAGTTCTTCTTCCGAATCTTTTATAGGCTCATTAACTTGTCTGTACAGTTCCTATTCTGAATCTCAAAACCTCCGTTCCACTGAATTCCTCCCATTAGAATCCAGTTTTGACATAAACTCTCTGGAAAGTTACCGCAGTAATTGCCCCCTCACAACCTGGATTTTGATCGCACAAAATATGGGAAATGAAAACCGCCTTCAAACAAATTCTACCTTCTACTATCTACATCATTGGAAAAAGTACTTGGCAGATTTAGAAGCGGACAATGTGATCCTTCAGTATTTGTTTCCTAACTCTACCTTTTACTCCAACACAATTTCTGACAGAATGGCACCACTATTTTTCCCATCGTTCAGCCCATTATCAGGAATCATCTCACCTGTCCCGCATACGTACTCTGACAAGTGGCTAACCATGAATTTTATTACTTGTGCACCAATAGACCAGCCGTGGTGGCTGTCTCTCCGCGGCTACGTTTCCGCATTTCAAGTACCAATTTGGATCAGTCTCTTAATTTTTTCTGTTGCTACCACCGTCCTTTTGACATCTATTACGGGTAGCCAAGATAAAATCCGAAATCCTGCTAAGATTCTGAATATATCACTTGGGAAATACATACTGAAAAAGTTTTTAACCTCCGAAGGATGGAATAACCTTACATTTGCTTACAGCATTTTCATTTTCCAAGTGTGCCCTAATATAAAGAAAATCAAATTAATATCAGCCCCATGGTTATTAGCAGGCATTGTGCTATCCTACGCGTACTTAGGCAATAATATTACTGATCTGACCAGCCCACGGCCGCCAAAGCAATATGAGCAGTTTGAAGATATACTAGATCAGCGAATTCATATACATTTTGCAGCAAATGTTGAACAACATGAAAGTCATTTCGGAGTTGTATGATGACTCAATAACGAGAGGTCTCAAAGATAATGCAACTGGCGAACTCAATTTTGCAGGTAGACTAGCGCTAAATGAGTTGGTAGAGAATAGCAAAAACGATTCTGAAAGGTTATGGTTTAATATCATAACGACGCTGCTATCCATAAATTCCACAAAAACTTTGGAACTTTTGAGGGAGATGCTCGTTGTTCCTAGTACTGTGAAAGAGTTCAATGAAATGATGAAGCCCAATTCTTTTCTCAATATAATTGAGCGATGCAGAAAAGACGCGTTTGTAGGTACAATGGGAGAGTTACTAAAATTTGAGTTAAAACTTAAAAGAAGTAAAATTAACAAAATAATGAAGGGTTATCTTACTGAAGAAGAATCAAATGTAAAACCAATCAGCATTGGAAAGAGCGTAAACGGTAGGATGATAAGGCACTGGCTTTTCCAAAATGTGGACTGGCCTGCAACTAAATTTAATATTCGGGTACAAACTGCATTTCATTCTGGCGTTGTAGGACGATGGAGAGAGTGGTTAATTTGGATGAATAATTATAATGACACCGTGTTTCTAGCACAGCACAAAGTAAATAAATTTCAGCCGGTGTCACTCTACGGTAAAACTAACACTGTTGTAGTATTTTATTTTCAAGTAGGACTTTATATCGTTCCTAGCATCGTATTTTTGGTAGAGATGTGTACCAAGCTAAAAGGAATGATTACATACTGCAGCTTTAAGGTACTATGGAAATTGTCACGAATATGGAAACGAAAGATTTAAATAAAATTAAAAATGAATTGTGATGTGGTTTAGCTTGGTATTACAAATTGAGCAACTTTAATTAATAATTGTATTGTTACTGGACTTGAAAAAAACCTTACATTTAAATGGGAACTGGAAAACTATGTTTATCTCATATAATAGCATTATAAATAAGTACAGTTTTACTCCAAATAATATATATGTTTTACGGAAACCGATTAGTGTCACGATTGAACACGGTACGAAGTAGCATCTTATTATAAAATAAAGCCTAGCAAAAGTTATGTAATGTACAATACTTAATTTGTAATTTAAATCCAATAATGGTGTCTAAAATAAAACCTTGTAATAACAAATGTGTATAACTAATGGAATAAATATAACAATTGAATTTTATTTATTACTATTCCAAAATTTCCAATAGCATAATACCGTCAACGGTATTTTCAAATATCCAGTACATTAAGGAAATATCTGAGCCTTGTTTCAAGGGAGAGAAAGAACCACACCAGTATGTAATTGGGCGAAGGTATCTCAGCACTTTGCTGATAAATTTGCGATTGGTGGAATTAGCAAACTGGACCATTTTCTCTGGTTGAGTTTCGGCAAAGCGACATACGGTATCTGTAGAGAAGCGCCTTGCTCCGAGTGTCACTTGCAATACCCAGTGGCATAAGAAAATACACGCAAAGTCCACCAATTAAAGCAACTAAAGGTGCAATAAAATAAGCGAAAAAAGGCAACAGGTTGTAGCAGGTAAGAGTGACGACATTTACCGTTACAATCACAAACATACCAATTCCAATTAAAATTCCTACGTATGCAGATGACGCTAGCGTGGCCAACTCGTTTCCAAAATAAGTAATGTGGTAGCACCGTAAAGAATGGTGCATATTTTCACGTGCCAAAGCTAGTCTTTGAAGTGCGGTAAGTGAACGAAGGCAGATTTCAGCATAAAGCGCCAACACTAAAATAAATATTGGTAGGAACCTGGCAGTTTCAAATACGCAGATTGTCCCTGCTAGTAGCCTAAGAGGGATGATAGCTGCAGATATTTGTTGAGGTAGATACTTCGGGAATGTGTAAGCGAAAGGATCCAATTCCAGATAGATTCCTCCTGCAGGCAGAATGACGGGAACGAGTTGCAAAATTCTTGAGAAATAATTAGCAGATATGACAAGTATTTTTCGTTGCAGGGCAGTTCCGGTTCCACTTCCTTGCATATCAGCGAAAGATTCTGAAAGTAAAAAAAATGTTTAAAAGTTGTTGTTTAACGTTAGAATTAATACACCGGTTATAAATATGATGTTACCAATTCTGGCTAGAAGTTCAATCAAATTTGGGATTAGTACCGTTGCCACTTCTGCACTTTTGATAACTGCAGCAGCCGCGAAACAAAAAAGGACGCCAACTATACCCAATGAAAACGAACAAATTGTTGCTAGTGCAGATACTTCAGAGAAATTAAGGACCGTAAGGACACAGGATCCAACACCTACAACTCCTGCAACGAAGAACACATTAAAGCACCAAATACAGTAGCTGCCGCTCCTCTCTGAAAAGACAAACGAACTTATTTTTAGGATCCCATTCTAAAATCATCGGAGCTAAGTTGGATAGTGGACGATTTGTTTTTTCGAATTCGTTGAGTATCTCCACAGTACCCAAGTTGAGCTGATTATTCTCAGACCCGCCTGCGCCATGCCAATTTCTGAACATTTTGTACTAACGCTTGTCTAAATTTGCTCATTTGAAGTAGTAATTTATGGGTATTGCAGAATTACAGCAAGGCGTTTGTCAAAGTAGTTTCATTGTGATTTTGCATAAAATACAAATTCTGAATTTTAAAATTTATCACTTTCTTCATGAAGTAAGCTTTGAACTACGCCAAATTTGCAGCGTAGTCCCTTAAACTATTCCGCATTTCTAAGCTTAAAATATAAAACTCGATTTAAATTGTAAGTTTCTCTATAACACAAAACATTCGGTTAGATTATATAGTTGTTTTGCAATGATGAAATGTTTACCGGCTCCGCGAGCAATCGTCCTACCCATAACATGTTAGTGCAGTTGTAAGCATAGCTTGCACGAATATTTTTTTACGGAACACCTAAAAAAAACATCTACATTTACGTTGGATAAAATCGTACGATTATTTACCTATAAATCCGCCAAATTCAGACCAATATTAAGGATAATCTTACTGATGGCACTAATGCAATTTTTAGATATCAGGTACAATACTGTACAGTAATGATATAACCGCTTTGAGTTCCACAATCCAAAACAATTTTCATGTCTAACAAGAAACATCATTTTGATTTAATGAATGCAAAGTCCGTCATTGCTAACAATAATTTTTGCAGGAAATGAGAGTAACTCTTTTCATATGCATTTTTAAATTTTTTGAACTATTCCTGAGAGGCATTATATATTTTCCATGTCATGTTTATGTTTTCACAATTTTTATGTTAATAAAAATTATTGAAATATGCCGAGTCGATTTGCATTAATTTTCTTAAGCTCTTCTGCTGATGGTGGTGGTCTCCTTACTAGTAAAAATTAGAAAAACGCAATGATTATATATGACGGTTTTAATCGTTCGTAGATGACAAGACAAATATTTTTTTTAATTAAAACATAAATTTTATTGACATTTCAACTATTTTTCATTCATCATTGGACTTTCAAAACAATCAATGGAGAAATCGTTTTGAATAAATAGACTTTGAATTTAATTTCATCGCAAAAACTCAAGCCAATTTATATTATACAGGGAATCCCAAAATGATGGGCAATATGAGACTACTCGATAATTTCTTAACGATTTTACACTCCACTCTGACCCAGGCACTAAAAAATAGCCAACAAAATTTTATTTTATTCAAAACATTTATATTATATATAATTAGGAAGAAATTCCAGGATGGCGGTTACCAGTCAAATTGCTTTTTCTTCAATCTACAACCCATATTTGTTTAGTATGTCATTCTCCCTTGCAAAAAGGAAGTCCCTGTAAAGGATCTCCTTTCTAGGGTTTTCTAGTTTTTCATACACAGATGGAAACTGTTTTGCAGTTCCCTTACTGTAGAAAATGTTAGAATCCCCACTGCCTTCTTTTTTCTGGTCTTCATTAACCCATCGCTTAACTCCCACTATTTCAGTCCACACCTCGGCAAACCCATTTTTTGGAAGATAAAATTCCTTAAACAAAATTCATTTCCACATTGTGCAACTACTTCTACAAATTTTTCATAGTCTACGACATTCACTTTGTAGCCGAGCTTTCCAGCCACATCAACAAATTCATGGTCTCGATGAACCTTATCGTGGCTGATGTTAAAAATTTGACTGGCACAACCCTCAGTGAAAAATAATCGAATGGATACATTCGCACAGATTCGCAATCCAGTTTGAAGCTTCAAAAGGAGCTAAGGCGTTTGAAAGGTGCTAAACCAATTTCGATAATTTGTGAGGAGTCGTTTCCTTTGAAGAGAAGTACAAAGTGCACATATTACGACGCAATTATTCAAAACACAGACAGTGGAATTCTGATGTAGAATTTTGGTCATCTGCATTTA
>JAHZND010002401.1:0-17939 GCA_027744115.1 Acrocyrtus sp. NNG-2020
TTGTGTAAATCATGACCATATATACAGTAGTTTTGATTATGTAAATCCACAAGTTAATGATGAAGTTGTAATAGTCAATAAAGATATACACTGAGTAAGCAAAAAGGAGAGTATTTCCAGCATTCCTTTTATTTTATCACTATTTGTAAAAAAATTATATTTTGAAGTGAAAATGAAAAATTACAAATGGCGATGTAGCGTTATCACAAGTAATGTGCATTTTTGTAGATAAACTTTTTAAGATTTCTGCATTTTTTCGTAGACAAGGAAGTTGTACTTCACATTATTTTCTTCCTGTTCCACATCAGGCACTTCTGGATCTCTGCGCAATCAAAACAATTTTACATAAAATACAATTTACGCACGATTCCAATTTAGACCATGAAAAATAGACCTTCAGAAAAAAATTTTTTTACAGCGCTACTGCAGATGCTGCTGTTTTCTTTAAAAACTTACGTAATGACTTGAAAAGTAGCTTCATCAAAGTTCGGAAAAAATACATCACAGTTATAATCACTATCAATTCTTGTCAAGTAAATACGATGGCAGTGTGGAGACTCCAAAGCCAACTGTTACACAGAACAGCGCATGATACTATTTAATCTGATTAAACGTTCGTCAAAATTATATTCTTTGACCAGCATATTTTATACCTTGTAAACAAAACTTCCACCAGTGATCCAGATTTTGTCAATTTTTTGTTTCTCCTGCAAGGCAGACAACTTTTCCATGATTTCTTCCCAACTAGTAGTCCAAATGACATCATCACGACTTTCTCTAATGTATATGGAGAGCAAAGCTTATTTTTAGTATGGTCGTATATTGCATGTACAATATTTATGTACAAACTTATTACACATACACATTATGTTACTAATTAATTCATTCATCTTCATACACTAAACATCTTAAATAATTGATAACTTACTCCTCGGCGGGCTTGTTTCTGCTGAGAATAACATTTATTCGGTTCTTCAGAGGCCTGAACTTGGGTGGAATCGAATCCCAAGTTTTCCTTCCCATCACGACCACGTTTTTCTTACTTTCACCGGAAGGCAAACCCGCGTCTTTTGATACACCGGTAGTCATCCGGTTGAAGTATGCCATTTCATTTCTATAATATATGTTCATTGAACAGGTTCGTTTTATTTTAACAAAATAAAACATACAGATCATCATGCAAAATGGAACAAAGTTTTAATTAAAGCTGCAAACATTTGTACCTGAGCCTCCAAGGAAGATCATTTTGTAAACCGATCCCCATTCGGGAGTCGCAAGCAGCAATCAAATTAAGCTTCAAGGCAGACATAATTTTACCCGAAAAATTACGGAAACTTGAAGCGTTCATTCAGCAATGAAGGACAGCCCAGTAGTCAGTTTGGATTTGATCAACGGGGTAAGGTGAGACTATCTTTTTTCTTTCCTCCTTTGTCCTATCAGGGCCAGGGTATTAAATAAATTATTAAATTAGCTAGCATATCATAGGGAAAATAGTTTCTTCAAATGTGATATTCACAGTAGGTTTCCCAGCTTTACTTTATTTTATCTTATCAACTATGTTAAATCTCTGATACCTATCTGACAAAATGCCCATCCTCCAATTTTATAACTGCAAGCAGCGAAAGAAGCAAAAACATCTCAAAACGCATGAGCATGAATAAACTTCGTATCATCTCCGCCACTTCATAAATGATGAGAAAAGTTACCTACTTCAGAATACCGTGACTCGTGATATCATGCTGACTACTTATCTTTGAGTCGTATACCATTTCTTATCTTGCACCATTGGTCATCATCAGCCATCAAGTAGTAGATAGATTAGGGACAAATGAAGTCGAATAATATGAAGAAACACACAAAATTGTACTTTTCACACATTAAATTAAACTTTTTATAAAAATAATACTATTTCCATCGTTGACTTAGACAGAGCCTCACGTACCCTATCTTTGAAGATGAATGGAAGGAATAAAGAATTTTAAGCAATCCAAAGAGAATGAGAGACAGGCTTAGGATATGAACCTACTTTCTTCATGAAATGATAATAAAGTTGATTTAACCTTTTAATCTTATTTTCTAGCCCGTTTGACACAAAATGGTCAAACAACTTTAGTTCCTCTGAGGAAATCATATTCATGCATGACCCAAGTAGGATTAAAGAAATTGAACTAGAACTTGACTTGACTCTCTCCATTTCTTCACAGTTAAAATGCAAATGATAAAGTAGAAATTCTCAGTATGAATTAGAATCAGTAAAAAAATATTCTCATGCACGGATAAGGGAGGACCTATATATGAATTTTCAATGCCATTTTAACGCTGATTCCAGTTTACCGAGTGATTCCAAAGTGACCAGAACGGACGCCGGAAAATCTCCTCCTCCCCCAAACTACACGTGAATCTCCAATTGGCTATACAGCCATATCGACTGACCTCACCCACATCCCATATAGCCGAAAGGCATTGGTAATTAAAATTAGTGCCTATTCTTGATTCTTGGCTAAAATTGTACAATATTCTTTATATCAGTAAAAATGAAGAGAAGGAATCCTTTGTTCCGCCCCTATAACTGCACTTATCCCTAATTCCTTACATAGACGCATTTTAAAAGTTGACCTTAACTAATTAGCTAAGAAAATGTCGAGTTTGGAACTGCTCGATTTTGAGTAATAAGCCACACGTAAAAGAAGCATCTCACTTCACACCAACTTTTCATACTTTGCAGGAGCCTGTTGAGAGGAATTTCTCCGCTGCTCTTGACTTTTAATCCGCTCGCTGCATCTGCTGTTGCAGACCCAGCAACACCCAACCAGTCACTCAAGAAGGAATAGGGGCTTGTCCAGCACAAACAACCTTCAAATGTCAGTGCCAGCCTTACGGACATTACTCTTTAGTAGTGCTTCTAGTTTCATCTCACGACGTGCCTTGTTAAAGTCCTCAGGTGCTTTGCAACAACACTACTTGGTAAGCAACTCTTTACACTATTATAACATTTCTAACAACTTTAACTAAAAGTCATTTTCCAAAAAATAGCAATTTGCAAAAACAATGTGAATAATATGCATCCTTTGTCATTGTGAGATTGACACTTTGAGAGCCCACCGTTTAGTGCAAAAACTTGTGCAAAATTTTCCCTACAACCTTTCTTTTCTAATGATCGGTTTCTAGACACAGTTAATAAGTTAAATGCTATTATTATTATCATCATTAGAAAATTACAAAGTGAGCTTACCAGCGTTGCAGATTTGTGTCCCGTTTTTAGTTGTGCAGCTACTGACTATATAAAGTCTGTTTGTGCAATCCAGTTTAATTACTGAAAAGGTTTAATTAGGGAGAGAGGTGTTTGTGACAATTTTCAGTCTTCTATTTGGCAAGTACGTAGCACGTACGTGGAAGGAAACAATTGACAATGACAAAAAATAGCCTCGAAATGCGAAATGCACTTGTACTCTCCCAATTCATTCCCAATTTACACCCGCGTACAACACAAAAGACTTATTTTGCTGCTTTCCTTTCCATTTTCCATTCATTTCGGTCGGTCTGTGTCTGTGTGTGTGGCAATAATGTGGCTGCTCTGCTGCTGCTAAGCTGTGCTATGCATGTTTGTTATGTTTACGTTGATATGGTATGGTTCTAGTAGTGAAGCAGATACATAGGCAGGCACGTGGACTGTCACTGTGGAGTTGTGGAAAATGCGTTTTTTCGTTGAAACCAAGTTCCATTCCTACTTTAAAGGCGTTTTGCCATTTGCAGGTCGTAATTCGAAGTATGTATTTGTTTTAATCAAGTCCAAGAAAAGAACATGAAATTCATGAAATTGCAAAATTGCATTGTTCATTTCAGACAGACCCTTGCCCTAGAGTTAGCTATTTAGGGTGACTTCTTTTATGAAAATACCATTAATTAAACACGGCTAGTTTTATTCTCTTAAAAATAACCACTCCAGCTACAACTTGATCAACTGCAACTTGTAGCATGTTCTGCAGAAATAATTTTGTTTCTGTTTTAGGAGATTGCCTAAAGGGTGAAATGGGAGTGTTAAAATAAAATGACGGTGCATAAAATACATGTAGTGTGCACGTTAATGTACTCATTAATTAATTAATACATATAGCAGTATTTTAATTTAAGCAAATGAAAGACAAAATAGTTATACAATAGTAAATTGATATATACTGCAGGAGCTAACTCATGTCATTGATATCGTAAAAGATTCCACATGGAAAAATGTAGTAAGTAATAATATGGAAGTTGTAATAAAAATAAAATTTTATTTGTCCCTGTCATCTTCACGCATGAAAATCTTCCCATACATATTTCTACTCTCCAGCTACTCCAGCACATTGAACATAAAGTAGCCAGTGCTATTTGCGGCATTATGCTGTGCTGTGTGTGTGCTGTAGACTTAAGGCATTTGTATTACGTAATACGCAGTTTAACCGGATTGTTATACAATCCAGATAATTGCTTTGCCGAGAAGACGACGTAGCATCACATGAGGTACTAGAAGATGAGATAAGAATAATGTAAGATGAAACATGTGTAGAGTAGCACTTTTTTGTAGGACATTCGGCACTACTCCTTATCGCGTTTTCCAGTTCAAGTAGTACAAGAATGTCTATAGCCCCGTGAATCGGCTTAGCCGCTTATTACATTACAGTCACAGAAATAAATTAACTCCTTGAGACAAAATAACGGATGTTCAGGATTAAAGAAAGTGACTTGATTCTGTCAGTACAAGTACATTCGTATTTTGCAGGCAGCTGAAGCGCTTGGCATTTTTGCAAGCTTAAAGTAAGGAGTTTGGTTTATCGATTAAGAAATTTGAAGAAAGCATATTTTTAGCTTCCTAATTAAGTTTCATTTTCTGTTCGAATTTTTTAAAGGTTCCAGCAGCAGTCAGAAGTAACTTGTTTTCAAGAAATCTCAACAAAATGGCAGCATTGTGGACTGGTCAGGAGCCTCTTGCTCAAGATGATCCCGAAATCTTTGAGCTTGTCAAGGAAGAGAAGAGAAGGCAAATTAGTGGATTGGAACTGATTGCTTCAGAGGTTTGACATTTCCTCCAAATTCAGATTAAAAAATTATAGCTATTTTTATGCAAATTGTGAGAAATAGGGTTCGTGTTTATTTATTAAAGAAATGATTTTTTTAGTAAGTTATAGCAATAAATTAACAATAAACTTGATTACAAGTTCATATTGTAATTTGTTTTAACGTACAAGAAATAATTACCATGCTTTATTGTATTTAATAGTTTAACTCATGGATTCATGACTGATACCAAAAGAATTTCGGCTACTTCCGTTTACTTTGAGTCAATGCCATACAGACTAAATCCAGAAACTGGTAAGGAAATAGTTTTTTAGTCTTACTAGAAACTGAAAATGTTAGTTATTCACATATTTCGTAATACTAATTTAGGAACCATCGATTACGATAAGCTTCAGCAAAATGCTAAGCTGTTCCGTCCAAAGGTCATCATCGCTGGAACATCTGCTTACTCCCGACTTCTAGACTATGCCAGATTCCGCCAAATCTGTGATGAAAATAACTCTTTACTTCTGGCTGACATGGCTCATATTTCTGGTAATTAATTCCAACTATCTAGCCCAAGTTTATGGCTTGTGGTTCTACTATTGTACTTCAACTAATTCTACAACACTATACAAATTATGGTTTACTTTTTATTATAGGATTGGTTGCTGCTAAAGTCATTCCTTCACCTTTCGAATATGCTGATATTGTGACGACAACTACACACAAGACCTTGAGAGGTGTTCGCGCAGGCATGATCTTCTACAGGAGGGGAGCTCGCAAATGCCCCAAGACGGGAAAGGATATTCCTTATGACTTGGAAAGTAAAGTTAACCAAGCAGTTTTTCCATCCCTCCAGGGTGGTCCACACAATCACGCAATTGCTGGAGTCGCTGTTGCACTTCACCAGGTATGTACATTTAGTTAATTTATCCCGTTGACAATGAAAAATATATTTTTTTATTGAATTGTGATGTATACTTAACCTACCAGACGACTAAACCTCATTTCCGGATATACCAAGAACAAGTTTTAAAGAATGCCAAGGCTATGGCCAAAAGATTACTTGAACTCGGCTACCAAGTAGTCTCTGGAGGAACTGATAACCATTTGGTTCTGGTCGATTTGCGTCCTAAGAAACTTGATGGAGCTCGAGTGGAAACTGTATGCGACAAAGTTCACATCACTGCAAATAAAAATACTGTCCCTGGGGATAAGAGTGCGTTGACACCCAGCGGCCTTCGTTTAGGTACACAATTTCTCCTTAATTACTTTGAAGTTTTCTGTGTGACTATTGTGACTTGTCGTTAACCATTTTGTAATTGTGTAGGTGCGCCAGCATTGACATCACGTGGATTTGATGAAAATGACTTTGAGACAGTAATCAATCTACTAGATGAAGCAGTGGCGATTGCTGGGGATGTGAAATCCAAGACGCAGAAACTAAAGGATTTCAAAGAGTTCTTAAATGAAGATAAGGAAACCATTCAGAAATTGGATCAACTTCGTCAAAAGGTGCAAACGTTTGCTCAAAAATTCCCCATGCCAGGGTTTGACGAAGTTTAAGTTCATATAAGTGGTATAATGAATAGATGAAATTAGTTTTGATTGAAATATAATTCTAATTTTCTAAAGAAAATCAGTTAAAAATAAAGTTTAAATTAGTATGAAAGTGAGTTGAAGTCTTTATTAAATTATGCAATTTTCTTAATTCCACAAGAGGGACCTTTTATAAACTGACGACTATCAACGAGTACAAATCGCATAAAAATAATAAAGCCTATAATTACTTTCGATCAAAATATTTCGAAGCGCTCTTCTGTGGAAAATGTTAAAGCAGAGTCAGTTCACGGTATTGTAAAGCATTCGTACCTAATATAGTTTCGAGTTTTGCTGTCGCTGTCATGTGATATCGTATGACTATATTTTTTTAAACGAAAGCGGCGAGGACGATGAATATTTTCTAGGTCGAAGATAGATATAACTTTAAAATTCTCTCCTTTTGAAATCAGCTCTCTTCTTCTTGTATCCACCTGAATCTTTATTAATATTCTTCTGTCTCCTCGCATATAGCACATCTTTTTCTTGGCCTTGACCCTTGCCCCTTCCTATAAACAGAGATTAAAATTAGAGCAATTGGTGTCATACGGCTAATTTAAACAACATCTGCTAACTTGCAAGCCGAAATAGTACTCTGAAATTTCTTACCAACTACATCTGAAGGTGGTGGACCACCACCGCCGCCACGCCTATGATGATGCTGTGATTTTTCTTCGCGTCTTCTTTCCAGTCTTGCTCTTACTATAGCAGGATCTTCACAAAAATCAAGCTTCTTCGCATCTTTACTTGCCTCATCTTCATCATCTTCTTCGTCATCCGCATCATTTGCCACTTGTTTTTTCTTGTTCAATGGCTGAATGTTATCAGGCTCTGTCATACCCACTCCCAGTTCGTCATAGGTGTCATCATATTCATCTTCATATTCCAATGAATCTCGGAAACTTGGAAGTAAACTTTCATCTATATATCTTTCTTTTATGTCCTCCTCAATTCGGACTGCTTTCTTTTTACTCCTAACCACTGGCTCGCTACGAGCCATATGATCTTCTTCTTGCATTGTATTAGCCAGTTCCTTGGTTTTTGTTTGTAGCCAACTAGAACCATTGTCGTGTGAAGTAGAAGTAGACTCCACACCATTATCTTCAAAGCCATGTCTCCTATTCGAACAAACACAGAAAACATAACATTATATCCATGAATAGGGAGAGACGTATCTGACCCACGACGGGGTCAGATACGTCTAATAAATAATAATAATAATACTTAAGGAGTACCGTTTTCCTGCGTAAAATCTTTCCGCCTCGGTACTGGCATCCTTTATAACTAGTCTAGCAGCTAATTTCTCCAGCTCTGATTCCTCTGCAGACCCTTTATCATGAGAACCAGTGGAATTCGTAAGACGCTGAACGTAGGTATCATTCTTATACTTCTCCAATCGCAAAGGTACGCTACCCTCCAAAAGCGCATTGATCGCCACTTCTGCTTGGTAACCGTAATGCTTCAGAACAGCCTGAACAAGTAAACGGAAGTAAAGTTGTACTTAATAATCTTATATCCCTTTTCTAATAAGGACACTTCTGTGTCTGGAATGCAGTTAATCAAACGAACCTCAACATATGAATCTGGAAGTTCAGGTAATATATCCTTAACTTGAGTCACCAGGGACTGGAGCTCGACACCAGTAACATCCAATGAGCAAGCTCCTAACAACTGACGATCAAAGTTGGGATCATACAAGGGATCCACGACAATTTTCTCTACTGCGTAGTCTTCCCCACACGCATTAAAACATGCCGATATAGCATTTGCAATGTAGTCAATCCTTGTCTCGTCTCTGCAACATTAAAGTTATAAAATATGCAACAAGATTAAACAAAATTTTATTTGCAGAAATAGCTTCAAGGTATATATTATGCTTAAAAAACTTACATAAATACGCCTCGAGTGAGCATTGCATTGATATCTTGTTTAAACGGATATGCTTTCTCATAATCACGAATGAATAACTTTTCATCCAAACAATGGGTTAACACCTCGAAGTATTCATCAATTCGTCGGTCATTGGATGAAGTTACTACATCAATTGTTGTGCTTGCTAGAGCAATCCTGAATAAGCGAATGAGTAAAATTCTGAGCACCTTCACTCGTTCTTCAAGAGCTGGTAAGTGTGTGAGAACTTGACCCCATAATAAGCAGCAATTTGGTTCATAAGTCAACGCAAGCCTAGTAAAAAATGTCGACGCAGACAAAAGAACCATATCACATAATATAAATCACCTTATATACATTTCATAATTGATATTTAAACGAAATAAAATTTCTAAATACTAATGCTCGTTATTACTTTATTAGTGCATTAGGAAACGTCGCAACCATTTCAGCTGCTGGGGTGTACACTTTAATGAACTTGAGAAGTCCACAGGTAGTGTTTAAAAAGAACGATAAAAATTCCTCATAAGCATCCCTCTTCCAGACATTCGAAGTGGAAGATTCCCTGATACATTTTCTTAATTCATTGGTCATATCCTCGGATGTTGATAGCAGCACGGGAATTAAATTTCGAAAACAGCCTGTGAGCTTTGGACAATTTTTCATGACGTTTTCAATCATTTTTGGCAACACAATATTGTTATCCGTATCAAACAAGGAGCACAAATTCTGCAGTTTCAAGACATCCAATATCTGATGATCTGCTAGGAGTGAGGCCCAGGTAATTGGAGTAATGAAGTCTTTCTGTAGACGAAGAAGCACAATTAAATCAACAAATTATATACTGCCTAGATGTACGATAAATCAGTCAACATGTAAAATTTAAAATTACATCTTGTACGTACCTTGCTCTCTTTATATGTGCACAATCTCATAAAAACACGAAATACTAAGGAGTATATTTCCTGGTACTTTGGAAAAATCACTTCATGCTCCACATAAATTTGGAATTCCTTGTCAAACCATTGGGGTGCCCGAAGCAAGAATGAACCTAAAACTAGATGTGACACCTGTGGGGTGTACACCAATACTGACCAGAATTGATGATGTGGCACGGACAATAACCATTTCAAGTCTTTGCAGTACATTTCCATATAATCGAGCCAAGTTAACAGGGACGTTTCATCTTCACAAAGCGTTTTGCAGGACGGTAGGTAAAATTCAATATAGCTCAAAGAGGGGGCCCATCTTTTATCCTGAAATTTCATAATCATGAATACAGTAAAATATGAAATATCCTCTATTATGCTACTTAAATTAAAAGACGTAATTAACAATACAACTGTGAATATCACGCTGCAGTAATACTTACCAAAGCGGGCACTTTTGTAATACTACCAGTCGAATCTCTCATTTCAATTTTGGAAGATTCCAAAGGAACAAAACCATTCTCTCCCTCATCATCGCCCATCTGACTCGTGGACGGCTGACATTTGCTCCCATCCTTGTTTGATACATTTGTCGTCGTACCACCCGCTCCACCTCCACCAAATGTCACCCTTTTCTTATTTCCGCCGGATCTGGAACTCATTTCCACGGGGGCACTCCTCCGTCTCTAATCCAACAACTTCACCGTCGACAGTCGAGAAAGCTGCAAAAAATATATACAGCACATAATTAGTTAAATCATGCGCCCATGAAAAATGTAACGTAACATTTGACATTCTTAACGCTCATAAAGTCTATAATAGTCGCTGTCAAAACATAAAAGCACTTTTGCATTTTAACTATGTTCCAAAAAGCACCTTCTTTACCTAACCAGCAAAAAAAGCAAATCAATTATCACTATTACCTCCACAATACCCTTCAAAAATGAATCCCTTCCTGGTCACTAATCAAAATACACCAATTCAGACAGCTGTCCACTTCCAACTAACCAAAACCCAATTTTAAATAGTTATCTCCTGTAAAAGCAAATTTTAATTTTGTAGCTGGACACCGGATGTTCCCCCACACTCCTCCCCAACTAGGTGCCAATACCACTCCAAAATATCAGTTCAAAAAATCGACTAGTTATCGTCCCTAACCTACTAAAGCTGCTAATTGCAGTAATTACCAATTAAACTCCAATGTAAACTAGCCAAGCCTCTTAAAAACAGCAACCGGATTGTGAGAATACGTCTCTGAAATTTTGAGACATTTTGAGTTTGAATGGTGAGTGGGTTCGTGCCACATCGACCAGCGATCATAGGGAATGCCGTCCATTCTGTCGCATTCTACTGTATTGAAGCTAAAGCTGAAAGCATTATTGCATTGTGCTTCGTGCACGCACCCATACAAGAAGGGTGTACCAATGCTCGCCAAATCTACTCCGCACCCAAATTTCATTCATGCACTTATTTTATGGATTCGCTTTTGCGTTTTTCCTTTTTAGTTTGCAAATTGCACCACACAAAACCAAACAGAGTTATAAATAATTTTTTAAATAAAATCATTTGTAGCTTCTTAAATAGCTTCAGCATCATGTAAATGTTATAAATTCCTATATGGGATGGGTACAGCTTTTATGCATTTTTTATTTTAAAATTTTGAATTGCACATATTTCAATGGAAAAGTCTAAAATTTAAATTTGAAACAAAGAAAAAAAATTTATGGCCTATTGTGTTCCAAAAAATAATGTGTCATGCTCTAAAATTCCGAGAAATGAATAAAATTGTCTGAAAAAAACAAAACGCGCAGCTAGGTTTTTAAAATATCGGGGATTTCATTGCGACAAAAGGAAAATGCTGCCGCTTGCTTGATTTTTGAAACTTTTGTTTTCTCGATGAATTAAATAGATGTGGCGGAGACGGCGAATGTATTTTAAAAAGTAGAAAATAAACCGGCACATGCACTCCCAAAGTGTCCCCACATGGTGTTCTCATCTTTTCCTGTTTTTGGGCCATGTCATTGTTTTTTTTAGGAATTTACAGGGTGTGTGGGAAGATGAATAAAATAATAATGATCGTACACGGGGTAAATATGGGTCTTAAAATTCTTTTTGTGGTATATACAGTATTAATGTGAGATCTGGAAATTCTTGAAATTCCTTTTTAAAACAAAAAATGTAACTTTTTCAGTGTCAACAATTATATGCTTTCGACCTTGACGAGTGTGGGGCAAAATTTATTTTTACCTTTTTACCTCGCAGGTAGAAAGGAAGGTCAGGTCCATTCGTCCTTCACATTTCCTACCCTACATCCTAGAAAAATATCGTTCCTTATTTACTACTTTCCCTTTCAGGCCTTTCATAATGGGTCCTGAGGGATGCAGGATCCGGATCCACTTCCATTTTTGAGCTGCTCTGCTTCGTTGTGTGCTTTTTAATTCACAGGGGAAGGAAATATGTGCTCCACCTTGACTATAGGTTACTAAATCTGAGTGAACGTAGAGATCCGGGATTAGGATGAATGACATTTTGATAGAAATGACAATATCCGTGACTAATCCTGCTTGCCCTTGCTTTAGCGTGTGACACCTTAATTGGTGCTCCGGCTTGCTAAATATGTTTGTAAGATGAGTCAAGATTTAATTTCAAAAATCTAAAATAAATCGGAAAAAACAAACATGCCAAAATGTGCTTTTATTTTTAGTGTAAAGTCATCGATAAAACTGACATCGTCTCGTTTTTTTCTGCAATGCAACAAATTTTCACAAAGACTAGGTCATGTCATGTCAACATGTCAATTCACAGTCCAGTGCTTGTATGAATAGAACCATCCCGTGTCCCAGACATACTACACATTTTTATTTATTGTAAATGCACTCTACTAAAAATCTCCGCCTCGAGTTTCTGTTAAAATGCACAAAAATGAGGCGCTTCTGCTACCAACATGAGTCATGGATTGGCAATTATCCTTAAAAATAATGTTTATAGCTGCTGTACTAGATTAGCTCTTTATATTACCGAAAATGACTCCACATAATTCGCTTAGTATTTTTTTGCCATTCTACTTCAGGCAAGGACTAAATGAGGATTGAAATGTAAACTGTTTTTCTTTCTCAGCAGAAAATCCCTTTTCTTTCCAAATATTTTTTTTTTACTTTTTTCCTTGTCATCGTTGCATGGGCTTGTAAGAACGGGCGCATTTTTCTGTCAGTAGCTTAAGGAGTTTAAATGTAAAGGCAAATGGAAAATGTGAGAGTGTCTTGGAGCAAAAGTAGAACTTAATGTCCGTAGACAATCAGGGCGAGAATAACAAATTCTTGCATAGCTAGCAATAAAAAGTTTGAGCTGGCGGGGTGGGATCAGAATCGTACGATTTGAGCTCGGCCGGGGCGATATATGCCCTAAAGATCGTTTCTCTTTAAAAAAAACTAAAAAAAAGTTGAACCTTTTTTGTTTATACACATTCTGCCTCCATCCCTGTCGGATGAAGTCCATTTACCCAGTAAATCTAAATTACTTAAGTAAATACGAGCATAAACTATTAAGCGTCAGCAAGAAAAACTGCAGCAGAGCTTGCTTCAGCTATTTTCTGACATTTTGTTTCTAAAGATGTTTTCTGCCATTCATTCATATCAACAATAATTTTATCAGCAGAGCACACACATTTTATCATAAAGACGGCGGCACACACCCAGTTGCGAGCTAACAACTACCTATTGGAAATTTCTATGCACTTTGAGTGTGGCGGATGACAACTGAACTTATGCTCAGGATCAAATTTCAAGTGCTCAAAAGTCCAAGAATTGAGTGTTGATGCTGATGCATATGCCATGAAATTCCACATTTTTAAATCTCCCATTTTAATGCAAACATTACCTAAGTTAATACGAAGAGGAGCGTTCTTTAAATCTCGGAGATGCAATCAGACCAGATCTCACTATTTTATCCCACAAGGACTTTTTCCATCTTCCAAGGAAGCGAAATCGGACTCTTTTCTTTAATTTAATCCTGTTGAGACCAAGTTGACTATGATGCCGATGATTGTGCCACACTTGCGCTACATGTAAAAGGATACAATTTGAGCTTGTGGAAGTTGCTCTGCACATACAAAACCCTGAGCCAAAAATAATTCCAGAGGACCTCTTCAAAGATCCCTATCCACTCCTTCCTACTAGCTACGTCCACCACCACAATCATCGTTGTCATCATCACCAGCACAAGCCTATCCNTCCACCACCACAATCATCGTTGTCATCATCACCAGCACAAGCCTATCCATCTTCATCTCTATCTCGAAATGTGTAAGTGCGGCTGAGTGGAGTCAAAACAAGTTCATGCATTTCCACATATATCCGATCCATATCCGTTTCAGCAAGTTTGTAACTCGCTCGTATTCCTTATTTAAAATGTTGTAAAATGCCATTTACCCAGTTCTCATATGTATGCCAGCCAGCAAAATTTTCGCTTGGGAACATGAGGAAAAAAGGGAAAATAATGCAAGTTGCAGTTTCAAGCCAAAAAAAACAGAGAACACCTATCCAAACGTGATTTCGTTACATTTTACATGAAAGATGATGTTGTCACTGTGGTAGTGGCGATTTCCACGTTAAGTGTACGTAATTCATCCTATTCAGTGGTAATTTTCGTTCAGGGTATTTTAGTGTGGAAATATCAATACAGTTTATTGAGGAAATCCCCTTTCCAAATCTTGTTTGGATTTCAGCTCGTTTCATGCATCCGCACATAACATACGCCAGGCCAGAGCAGTACAAAGTAATCACGTATGCAATCTCATTAATGCCAGCCCAGTCTCCTTACTTCCTATCGTATCAACGAGTTAAGTTGCTCCACACGAACACAACGTGGATTTTTAAATGCACTCGGTTTCCATTTCCAAGCGATCATACAGCGACGAAACTGGGAATTGTTTGTTGTTGTTACTTGTTACCCTTTTGGATTTTTAAATCTTATTCGAACATGTGTGCGTAAGCAGTTGTATGAAAATCTCATCTCACTGCACTGAATTGAACTTCAAAAAGGATTTTTAACAGTTTTCCTTCTCGTCTTCCACTCTGCTCTCGGTTGCATCTGTTTTTAGTTTTTAGTCCACCACTTCAGTCATCATTAGCATCTTTTTTAAATTGGTAAAGTAGCACATCAGTTCATTAACGATAAAGCGATACATGCTTACTCAAGCGCAAAGTGTCGAAAGTGCATTTAAGACTTTTACTTTAGTTTAGTGCGATCTGAAAATCTGAAAAAAAAGTCCCATGTGGACAGACAAGTAAAAAAGGCGTCAATTCGATGGTTTTCCAATAAAAAAGGAAATAAGGAAGTCATATAATGATTTAATTAGCTAATTTCACCGTGCTCGTTTTAGTTTCTCAATTAAGAGGGGTCATTCCTCTTAACTTTGTCGTGTCTTCTATTCCATGACCGTTTCGGAAAGATACAAAAATGAGTGCGAGTGAGGACGACGAGTCCACTTCTACCAGGCTTCCTGAGGGGCTATTTGAGACTAGTACAAGCTCTTCCAAAAGTTCCAAATTCGATTCCAGTTTGACGGAAGAAAATGATGAGTCAAAGTCCTGCAACAGCACTAGTAACTGCAGTAGTAGTGGCAGTGACAAAAGCCTTAAGATATCTTTAGGATCGAGTCGAGGGCCACCTCCACCCGTGCCAGTGAAACCGCCACGTGTGTACGCTCTAGCCAAGAAAGGAGGTCGCTCTCCTGCTGGCAGCAGAGATAATAGTAGTGCCAGTGAGAAATCTGAGGACCACTTAACAACTTCTAGTGGTAGCTACAATAGTGCAACATCTACCAGTAATAGATCAGCGAAAGATAAGGCTGAGTGTGAGGAAGCTGTGAAAGCGCCGGAAGTTGTCAACGGTGAAAGTTCAAGTACTGAAATGGAGCAGGAACGTGATCGAATGGACGAAAAAATAGCATGCCAAAAAGCAACCGAGGAACATAAAGAAAACATTTCTCCGGAGAGTAATGACAAGACAACGGATCAAGAGCAAAGCAGCAGCACTTTCAAGATGAAGAATGTAGAAATCCTCATCAGCGACTTTCCGGAAGGTGATGAGAATGCGATAGCTGCAGTAGTACATGACGATGACGCCTTGATTCCACTGATAGCGAAAGATAAGGCTGAGTGTGAGGAAGCTGTGAAAGCGCCGGAAGTTGTCAACGGTGAAAGTTCAAGTACTGAAATGGAGCAGGAACGTAATCGAATGGACGAAAAATTAGTATGCCAAAAGGCAACTGAGGAACATAAAGAAAACATTTCTCCGGAGAGCAATGACAAGACAACGGATCAGGAGCAAAGCAGCAGCACTTTCAAGATGAAGAATGTAGAAATTCTCATCAGCGACTTTCCGGAAGGTGATGAGAATGCGATAGCTGCAGTAGTACATGACGATGACGCCTTGATTCCACTGATAATTAACGACATAATCTCGCCTCGATGTGGAAGCAAGTCTCCAAACGTCCAAGTTAACAATCCTCTTGAAGAGGGAAATGATGAGACTTGCATAACCGGATGTTCATGGGACATGGACGACGACGACGGAACAGACTGCAGCACCAGCAGCAGTTGTAGTGGAATGGCGAGAGATCGGAACACAATTGATAACGCGGATCTTGGTTCCACCACCACCCCATCCACAATACGGAAGACAGTTGGATGTGGCATAGTGACAACGACAGCAGCATCAACGAACTACGAATCTTCTTCCATTGCCTCCACTACCACCTGCGCTGACAGCCACATAAAAGATCAGATTGTTGTTGTGAAGCTAGCAGCGAAAGTAGTTCAATGCCCGTCAGCGTCTCCCCGTCCACGAACGCCACCGCCACCAATCCCAGCCTATCCCGACTCGTCCACAGCAACGGATACATCCTCCGCATCAAATCCTTCGGAAGATGTGCGTAAACCTTTGCAGCTGAACTGCTTTGACGATGATGATCCAGGAAAAGATGGAAATGAGCCAGGAATGGAGGAGAGCTCTACTTCGGAACTCTACCAAAACATGGTGGTAGCTCATGGGCTGATGATAGAAAAAGAAAGCGATGATATGCAAGTTCTGGTACAGAAAGTAGTCGACCGACAGCACCATATGGAAGGCGGCAATAAATTCCGCAGGTTACTTCCAACTAGGCCGTTGACGGAAGGGAAGGGAGTGGATGACCTAACAGAAGAGGAAGAAACCGAGGACGAACCTTGCTATCAAAATATTGTTGTGAGAAAGGGAAAGTTTGCGGTGGCCACAAAGAAAAGTAATACACAGGCTTGCTGCGACCCTTCTGTGCATAGTGTGCCACTGGTAGAGAACAACTGCAGTGATAACTGCCAAGGGTATTCGACCAGAATAATGGAGCTGGACTCGGATGCCCCAGTTCCGGTAGTTCATGCAGTCATCAATCTTCCTCCGAGGAAGGCGTCCCTTATCAAGGAACGGAGAAGGAGCAGGTTCGAAAACATGTCATATCAGAAGGCATCCCGAATCAGTCAAATGATGGTGGCTGATTTCAAAGCTGCAGGCAATGACCGTCCCAGCTCTGTCTCCGTCGTGCGGGATGGAAAGGTGATGTCGGTAACTTCAAATAATTGCTCGGATTTGCATGATGGTGGCTGATTTCAAAGCTGCAGGCAATGACCGTCCCAGCTCTGTCTCCGTCGTGCGGGATGGAAAGGTGATGTCGGTAACTTCAAATAATTGCTCGGATTTTCCTAATAGTGATGGAACGGCTGCAGAGCCGGGCTCAATTATTGGGAAAGTGAAAATTGGATTTGGTTTAAATAAGGCGAAGTCAAGTCTTCAAAAGTCAAAATCTGTCGTGACGAGTCACGTAGAACGGGCAAGGAAGAAAATGGGTTCGTGGTACAATAGACGGGTGAAAACACCGGTGGAGCCGACGCGGCCAAAAAGTCAGACGGGATGTGAAAGTCGGACGGATATTAATTTGTCTGAAAGTGAGTGGTGGGGATTGCGGTGACGGACGGACAACACAAGGGAGGAGTCTTCGATCAATGACTTCCACTCCAGCCGAGCTGCTAGATTTGGAGGAGCAACAAAGCCGAGGAGGGGATCAGCCAGATGGTCCGACGTATAGCAACATTGTTTATGACAGGAAGTCACAGTTGACTGAATTGAATTGGGATGAAACCGGGACGGAAAATGAATTTGGAAAGGAGGACACTGATGAAGAAAGCAGTTTTAAGACAAAGGCAAGTCATGTTCAATTTATTAAGCATATACATATTTTTTATAATATCCTTCTTACTCTTGCTTTTGCTTATGTAACTCGGCATAAGTAAATACATTCGCTAGTTTAGCTTGAATTTGAATTTAATGGCTCTAATAAGTCCAGCCTTTTTATACGCTCGTAAATCAGTTATAGCGACAAACGTACTTCTAGTTGTAGCATTTCCGTCATTTTTATTTTTGGATTGCAAAACCTGAAACTGAAATGTATAG
>JAHZND010002402.1:0-14039 GCA_027744115.1 Acrocyrtus sp. NNG-2020
ACTTTCGTGCTTCCAGTGTCCTTGACTTTGACAGGAGTTATTGATGTGTGATCTACAAGGCTATACCGAAAAAGCACTTTCCTTCAATGGGAAGAAAAATGTTGGATTTTTATGATGGAGAAAACGTGAAATGGCGTAAGGCGGAAGGCTTTAAAGAAATGAATTAAAGAAAAGGCTGCTAGTCTTCTTTTACTTTATATTTTACTCACATAGGGAATAGTGCATAAGTCTACGATGACAATTTCAGGCAGAGAGTTTCAGGGTAGAAATGACTTTGTACTGGGCATTGAGCTTTACTGAATAAAATTTTTATAGCTCTTTGTTATCCGCTCAACTTAGCTTCCTCGCATATCACACATCTTCATCGGAAGCTATAGGGGCCGTGAAAAAATATTCCCAAATGGTTTTCTCTGTTGAAACTGTTACTTTAAGAATTAGAAGTTATACAATTGCGTTCCCCAACCATAAAAATAGTGAAAAACTAGTGAAAAGAGTATGCCAAAACTGGGAATGTCTGCAATAAAAATATTATCATCTTGAAATTGCATTGCAGCAATGCGACTAAAAATGAAAAAGTGGTCGGATTGTACCATTATTTCCATAGTTGCGTGTCATAATTATTCCAATTAGGTAGTAGAACCGATACTGGTAGTTCATTGGATTTTTCTCTTACTCTTGTTTTTGCTGTTTTCCATGCTTTTAAAAAAATCTTTTGGAAATCATTATTTTTTGTCAAAGAAACGTTTCTCAAATTGAAATAATGTTATATCAGCAGAATACTGAAGAATGTGCGATTCAGATTCTCAGAGTGACTTCACAAAATCATGGCTTCTGGCTCCCACGCATGTATACTCTTTTCCGTTGTAAAGTAACGAGATGTAGTAAAGCATTACAGGAAGTCATCGACTTTGACAATGTGTTCAGCGAAAATATGTATAATAATAGAAAATGTTTGCAAACCATGTTCCTTTTTTGAACCTATACTCCTAAATCTATATACAACTTACGCACAGATACAAGTAATAATGGTTCTGGTCCACCTTTCTTTTACTATAGCACTTGCCGTTTCGGTGTGCCTGGAAGGAAGAGAAAGAGAATTAGTGTGAAATCGCCAGTAGCAGCTCTCCTGAGCGTTCCCATTTAAACTCAGAGTCACGTTCTTCTCAGAGATCTAAGTGTGTTAGAGTCTTTCCGTCGCCGTCCACTACCTATTTTATTTTTTTCAATGGTAGGGAAGAACTTCCTGGAAATGAGCTGACTATAACAAGGCACCTTAAGCCTCCAGCCGCCGAAAATTTTTACCTAATGTCAATATCCTCTTCTGCTTCACCCATCCGGATTTTGTATATAATTTAAACCTACATAAAAAGGATGCAACCAATGTAAAAATACAGAATGGGTTTTCAGCTCTGTACAATTTCAGTCATAATTCTGAACTTCAAACGAAAATTTATAAGAGCTCTTCCATCAGCAAAAAAGACGGTTCTTAAGCTCATAGCAAAAAAATAATTATTTTTATTTCTCCTTCCGGACGGCTACAGCGAATTCCCGCTGGAATACATTTATTGCTTAAAAATACAACCTAATTGGAACGGCTTGTTTATCTCGTAGAGAAAAAATATATATCTATTTATCTTCCACTTTCCTGCAACCCTTCTAAGCAGCTTCTCCGTATGATTCCCTCTCCCAGGCGTATTTAAGGATTTAACGGAGGTACGGTCGGATTTGATCTTATCTCAGTAGGAAAAAGAGACTTCCAGCTCCTTTTTGCAAAGGAAGTATTTAGTAACAGCTTTAACTCTTCTTGGTGCTGTGCCAACTTTCACACATTCCTTTCACCACTAACTTTCTCTACTCCCCTGGAGAACTGTAGAACTCCCATGGAGTATTAGCACTAGGCAAAGGAAGAAAAAAGGGCATGACCAACATTTGTCCTAATAATGAGCCTGATAGTATACTTCTACTTAACTCGATAACCTTTACTATTTCAGGAAGGATATGGCTCAAGTATTACGCTACCTTTTTTCCCTTTCCTTCCTTAAGTTGCGATTCCCATGGGCTGCACACACGTCACAAAATGGATGATAAAAGTAAAAGTATAATTGATCAGAAGAAAAAGTAAAGTAAGCCTTTTCGCAGAAAAAGTGCTACTCCTGCTAAGCTTTCAAAAAGAGCACGAAGGTAGTTGTGGCTGAGTACTTGGGCATGTATTCAGATACGAGTAATGTGTACGTGCACTTCATGTAATTTGAAGAGATCAACTTCAGGATTTTTTTTTCGCGGGCGATGATGATCATGAGCACAATGCTGATAGGAATAATTTCTTCGTTCTTGCGGGACCAGCTCATGTCCAGACATAACCTGAACGAGAAGATCGCTTAAGTGAGCTTAGGTAAGCTAAGCTCATTTTCTCTGTTGGATAATGAATGTACTGGAAAAAAAGTAAAATGGAAGTAAAGTGGTATGGTGTGCTAGCCTGCATGTATAAGGGATATTTTTTGCGAATGTTTACGAAAGCGTGGTGCTGACAGAAGACTTAATATCAGTTTATTTTCGTACCTAACAAAGTTGAAATTGATGGTGGAATGGATTCTTCGGAAGAAAATGATATTTGGAATCCCGTTAGGAATTGGCGATGAAATGTGGAGCAATGAAAATTGAGTATTGCTCAATGTAAGAAATACGTGCAAGTTGCGAAAAAACAAAAGAAGGACGTTGTGATTACGAGGCGAGAGAAAAATGGTGGACAGTGACTGAGGTTAAAGCTGAATCAGCATAATGTTTAGTGATGGCTGGCGATAAGGGGTAAGCACTTTTTTTCTGCAAAAGTGCAAAAAGTATTGCAATGTGGGTGTCTGACAGCGCGAAGCATATCTCGTTTTGGTCTGCAAAGTGTGATGTGAAAATGAGCACGTCTGAAATATATGTCGCTTATGAGTTAAAAATTCGATTGGCATTACTAGTAGAGCGAGTCCGAGGGAAAATCATCAGGAAAATTTCGTTAGGTAAGCGAATTTAGCAAGACTAACCATTTCGCGATTTTCTTTCGTCCAGGCACAGTCCCCAAGTTTAATGAAATTAGCAGCTGCCCGGGTAAGTCTAAAGCTTTATATTTTGAAAACACGTAGGGACATTTTTTATAACAGGAAACAGCTGAAAAAATAGAGATTTTCGTAAGACAATATATAAATTATATTAGACTCATTTCAAAATCAGCAGTTGGGGCACACGCGCAGCTCCAATAAAAAGCCAGAATAGATTTAAAGTTCCCCATTCAAAGTAGTAACCGACTATTCCCATAATAAATGCCAATTTCCCATCGTAATGTATTGATTTGTGGTTATGCATTATTGTAAGTTAAAACAAATGGAAGTTTGCAAAGCAATTTTATACTTGTTTGGTGTTTGCCATTTTTTGTAGGGAGTATAGGTACCAAACATAAAGTAGTATTGGAAGGGGATTGCCCGATTTTCACTCACGGCCCGAAAACAAAAAAATAAAAGGTTCTCAGAGGTACAGCAATATCGTAAATTTTCTTTGATGACTCTTTTTCGAACGTTTATTGTTTTCCTGAAATGTTGCAACGACTGTAGAAGTGTAGAAGTAGGGCTTTCCGGACATATTTTCATCAGCTCATGAATAGTAGCTCCAGGTTACTTTCAGCTGTGAAAGGGGAGCTTTTGCTGAAAGCTATACGAAAATGCGTTGAAAGGAGAGTACCACCATCCCATTTTCAACATTTCCTTAAAATAAAAAAGTTTTTCCCAGGATTCCTCAAAAGTTGTAAACATGATATTACACAGTAGTTTACTGCAAGGCATGCAATAAAGTTGCAAAAAGTGCTATCAATATTCAATATTCATGCATTAACTCCGACGTTTTCTTTTTCTTTCCTTTCCCAAGAAAATTCCAAAAGTGCGATGCAGGATTACAATCGTGTCGCATTTTCCGAATATCAAATTTCACTCTGTAGTGGACGGAGAAAATGAAAAAGTTTAAGGTGAAAAGTCAAGGAAGTATGCCAATCCAGAATAATCAATGAAATACATTATCCAGTCGCCTATTTATCTTCCGGCTTTCACTCTAAATGACTAATCCAAAGCAAAAAAAATTCTTATGTATGTAAAAGCTAAAAAATATTTTTTCCCGACCCGATTTCTGTTCTCGATTCTCATGCTTGGCAGCAATAATCATATGAGTGAAAATGGAGGATAAGAAAGTCGAAACTCTATCAGGCTGATAGGTTTGGCCGTGTTCGAAAGGCGTAAATAATACCTTGGCGTTTCTACATTCGGCTGAAAATGGGCTTCCTTCAACTTTATTTTTTTGGCGGAGTGGTGCACTCCCTCAATAAAATATGAGAAAATTGGGTATTCGCTTTCTCCCTTCCAATCTGGATTGGCGTAAGATAATGATGATGGAAATGACAATAAGAAAACCGACCTAAATGCACTTACCATGTTGTTTGTGCTTTGAGGTTGCTCGCCAAACCCCATGTAGCTCACTTTCTTACTCGGAACAGCATTAGCATGCATTTTGTTTAGTGCACTTTGTAAAATTAGATCTATCTCGGTGCTCTGCTCACCAGACCGATTAACGAGTAAGCTCAAGAGTACCTGTATCGCACCACTATGCACCCGTACCTGTGAAGTTGAAGGAAGCTGAAAATTGGGTCTGCGCAGTAAACAAGATGTTGTGAAAAAGACAATGTAGAAATGAACCAAGTAAACAGAGTTTGTGTGCGCGGCGGTGCTCACAAATCCTGAATATATTTCCTTGCGGGAAATAAGCCGCGATAAATAGATTTTGCAGGCTACCCAATATAAATGTCTTTTCATGGAGTAGTACTCTCACTATAAAATATGCGAGTGTGGGAAGGTAAATCCTGGAATTATGTGGCATTATATGATACAACTTGTGAAAAAAAAAGTTTTTTGGAGGGGCACTTCTAAATTTGAAAATTTAATCTTGCCTCGAGTAGGGTGAATTCAATTTTTGTAGTCTTCCTACTCCTTCATGAAAGAACCTCAGGCTAAACCGCAAACACAAAAGTACACTTTCCCTTACTCTCTCACTCGTACATTTTGTAAAAGTTTTAAGTTGGAGGAGAACCTGAAGATATTTTTGTATTTTCAGTATGATGCTTGGGAGGAAAATGTAAAGCTCAAGACTAAGACTATTTCCACTTAAGAAGTTTTCGTTTTTCATTTAACTTTCACGGTTTACATATCTGGGCATGTGCTAATAGTAAGCTGTTCGCGAGTAGGTGGTAACTGATTTGAAAGCATTGTCTCTTTGAATATGGCAGTGTAAATGACTTTTATTGTAAAATGACAATTATGGTAAAATGCCCAAGTGAATTTGAAGACAGTCTAGGGTAGGCAAAGAGTAGAAAAGTTGGAAATAAATCGAAAATCATAATAAATTTGGACTTTTGTCATATTAAAAATAGATTCACGAAAAAGAAAGTTTACTATGATGTAGTGATTTATTATAGACTACCTATGTACACTTTACCTTACGCTCATGTTTCATTTTTATTGAAAAGCTTCCCGGCTTCCGTTCTGTGATTGAAAACGGAAAAATGAATTAGAATTTGCGAGGAGTTGCAATCTGCCCCAACTTGCTCACATTCTTAAACGTAATTCATCTAAATAGAGTGACTGCTACTTAGGCACTTAAGCTATGCTANGGCTTCCGTTCTGTGATTGAAAACGGAAAAATGAATTAGAATTTGCGAGGAGTTGCAAGCTGCCCCAACTTACTCACATTCTTAAACGTAATTCATCTAAATAGAGTGGTTGCTGCTTAGGCACTTAAGCTGGCTAGAAATGGTTTCAGGCACCAGACATTTTGCTTACTGACTCTTTTGTTAGCATTGCGACCATAATCCTACTCCTAAATTTGTATGTTGTTCCAAGTGTCACTTTTCCTGTGTTGATCCTCATCATACTAGATAATATTATGTAAATTGAATAATGAGAACAAAAAGTTTCTTCAAGGGTGATGGGAGTAAACAAGAAAATTAAATTTGTTTTCATGATTTTGAAAAGTGGAAGAAAGAAAGGAAAGCGCCTCCAGACATTTCTCCACTTTACGTGTATCAAGTATTATTTATTTCTTGAGAATCTCTGGCAATACTTTAAAACGAGTATTTCATTTGAGAACACTTCAACCGGAACAGATTTGTTCACAGCTCAACTCAGCAACACAAATACAAAAATTTAGCCGAGGAAGAAGCTAAGATTCTTTTTTATTTCGTTTTTGCTTGCTTTAGTCACTTCGGCCTCCAGAAAAGTAGCTCTGATGGACATGCAAATTACAAAAGTATCATGTTACAAATCCTAGAAAGAATTATGGTGGGATGTAAGTGATTCCGGAGAATTTTGCAAGGAAATTATAATATGGAAATACAGTAAGTGTATTTGTTGCAACTTGTCGGCTTTGTAAATGAGATTCCTTTTGTCCTGAAGTTATTTGTCGCTTTTAACAAGTTGGCGTTTTACAGAAGACGAGCACTTTTCAAATTAATAAAAATCCAGTTCTGAAGAATCCTTAAATTCTACTGTGCACTTGTCTGAAGGGAATAAACACTGCTGGTTGTAATATGCTCACTTTACAATTCCGGATTACTTTTGCTGAGATCAAAAATCATATTTATTACGTTCTTCAACAGCTTTTGCCTTCTTTTCCCAGTTAAAACAATTAATTTAGATTTTTGTAATAATTTCACCATGTAAGAAGCGCCAGTGCATAGGTCATTTATAAAGTTTGTCTTGCAGGTAGTTACAGCCATCCTCTATCCTCATCTTCATAAAAATTATTCAAGGATAGAGGTACTGCCAAGGCTTCACCTTTAGGTATTCGTTGCATATGGAAATAGTTGGTGATGTCGAAAGAAATGCGTTGGGAGCTGTAATCTTTCCCTTTCCTCATTCCCCAACTTCCCCGGCAGCTTTCTTCGCTTTGTCTATACCTAACTGCTAAAACCAGTTGGGGCCTTTACTGATGTTTCCCGTTTCAACAAGATTCCAATGTCTAATGCTTTTTTACTGCCTGCATTCTGCTTTCTCATTTCTTCACTTCTCTCAAAACCTCATTTTTGTGCTGTGTACGTGCGTGCACAAAACATTAAGGAAGTACATTTTGCGATGATGATACTCTCTAACTCCCCCGCTGCTGTGGCTGATGATGATCACCATCTCATTTCTTTTACCGTTTCCAGCGTATACTGCAAGAAAGCAAATAGTGTTTAAACAAGCACTTCAAACACTTGCACTTGCCCTCGTATACCGAGCAAATACATGAGCAACTTAAGACCGCCATGAATGCTAAAAATGTTGGTAATGTGCTTCTACAGGCATTTGGTAGTCGGGATACCGCACCGTCACTTTTAGCTTTCGTAGGCAATGGTGATAGGAATAGTTAAGTAGAAATTTAAACGAAAGCGAAAAAAAAATAATTCTCCCAAAAACTTCCTCTCTCCTTTCTTCTTTTTAGTCAGTAGTGTTCTTTTGATCTGAAAAAGTGCAAAACAGCATGTTAGTAAGATCAAAAACATAAAAAATAGCAAGGCCAAGGCCATAAAAGTTCGGAGTACGAAATGCATGACAACTTTTTATGCATGCTTTGTTAACTTCAACTTTGTTCTTTTTTTTCTTTTGATATGTTTTTTGAATCATCACGCCTTGTTAGAAATACGCGGTGGGCTCTTAACTAAACGAAGCTCAGTTATTTTGAAGCGCACGTGAGATAGCTACACGAATATTAGTTATGCGGGAGGTGTTAGGACACAACTAACGAAGTTGCCATTTTTCTCAACTGCATTCTGATTGCATATTGCCACAATATATTATATTTGACCTTAACTTTTCTTTATATTTTGAAGTTGCAAGTTTCGCTACTGAAACTTTTTAATATTAACATGAAAAATGTCGGTGTTCTGCCTTGGGTAGACCTGAAGTACTTTTTAGCTTTATTGAAGAAGGTCACCTCATGAGGGCCCTAAATAATGTTAAGTTACCTATGCCAGCATTAAGAGTGAAAGTGCTATAAACAGCATGTTATGTCCATGTTTATAATATATATTCGTGCAATTATAATACCTGAATTTTTTCATTATGTATTTTCATCCCAGTTGAACTTACATTTATTAACGACAACAAATTTTAATTTTCTCATTTGTAGTTCGCCCTTTGGAGGCAACCCTTCTTGGAAGTAATCAACCCATGTCGGCTCTGCAAGAGATTGAGATCGTTTGTCAAAGTGTCGGGTCACGGCCACCGGCTGAGATTTCGTGGTACAAAGACGGCCAACATCTCAAATCCAGCAGGGAAGAGGTTAACCATACTTATTATTCTCTCTCATTCACTACATTTTTTATCAGCTTCTACACAAAACTTTCTCTGCAACACCCTCTTTCCTTTTCCTGTCGTGAAGAAAGATCTGTTATGAATAAAAAATAGTAGAAATGTTGTATTATGCTGTTGTTGCAATACTAACATTAAATAATAGGGATTCTATTTACTATGCACATGAGAATTTTCAGTCACCACCAGTATAAATTGCTTTTTTGAATTTAAAATTCTTCTAACGATAAGAAAAACATTGATAGAGCAAGTAGCACTCTGACAATTATAAGTTTACATGCAGCTTAGTTTGCCAATTTCTCAGGCAATACAATAATGCATACGTACTAAACTCACCAGGTTTTTTCGATGAGTAGGATGTTTTTGTGAATAAATTCCTGATCAGTCACCATACTCATATCTTTCCTTTTGATTAACTGTTAAAATGTTTTGTTTTGCAGGTCTCATCTACAGGGAATGTTTCGACGGCCGTCCTGAAGTTAATCCCACACGTTGGCGATCACGGAAAATCTTTGACCTGCAGAGCAGAAAACAGTCGATTGGACGGAAGCGCTATGGAAGACTCGTGGAAATTGGTTGTCTTCTGTAAGTAAATAAAATATTTTGACCACTTGCACTTACATTAGTGTAGTACTCCGTCACGGTATATGCATTTTGGTATTGATTTTATGGAAGCGTACCATAAGCATTTGTGACATTGAAGCAAACTTAACTGTGCCTATAGTATGCATAAGCTGTGAATAAATTACATGCGCTATTAAATATATTTCATTTTCGGACATTTCTATACTTGCGGTGCAAACATATTACACATTATTTCTTTATGTCGCTGCAAAAGTAAAAATATGCAGTTTTGTAACCGACGTTTCCAAAAATATACCCTCAGCGAATTAATATTTTATTTGAAATTCCCGTGTGACTTTTAAACCTGCAAGCAAGTTTGCATTTGGTTGAATTATCTTGATGTACACTGTGTAGCATTGTCAGGATTGGAGTTGTCTACTCTTATCCGTATGCAACATTTTCCCCGGGGGAATAAGTACGCATTTTGAATGTACAGATATATTTTGAGTAATAGTAATAGTAATGGCAAACTTGGGAGAATGCATACCTTTGTCTTTTCTCCCACAATTTTTTTTATTTTATGCACCGCTGTCACCATTACTGCCACTTGATGTACGCATCACTCAAACGCAGTTTCATCCAGACAGGGATTCCCTGGAGCTGTCTAAACGACATTCACATACACATTCAAATTTCCACTGTCATTTTTCCGTCCCCGATTTTTCTTCTCGATTGCATCGTGTCTCAAGCATATGTAGCTTCTTTAGATTTAGGCAGTCATCAGTGCGTACTTGTAAGGTCGTTTCAACTTCCTTTTAAAGCCGCCTTTCTCTTCCTTCTTGGAACAATTTTTTTTCATATGCACCTACGAGAAAAATGACTGGAATTTTGGAACTCAGATGTTCACATTTACCTTCCGCATTCCTTATTCGTACCTTATGTTACCCCGACTGTTAAATCGTGGCATTATAAGCTCATAGCAGTTATGTAATTCAAGTCAAGCAAGAAAGTAGCTAGTGAAATGGAATTATTCAGAAAAAATGAACATTTTCTCTTTTATTTGTTTTGACGTGAACTTAATATTCTGCATTTTTTCTCTTTGTTACTTTGAACGACCTTTACTTGAAGAAGTAGCAGAGGGAGGAGGATTGCGACATCACTTTTTGACTTTTCTGTTCTTCCTGAAAAATGCCTCTTATCTTATTTCCCGAGCACTTCACCATTCCTTTCTTTTTCTGTGGGCTCGAGTGTTCAACCATGACAGAATCAATTACTGATAAAAATGCTGATGCATTTTTGTTCTAAGAACGCATGACCGTGCAAATATACTACCTCTAAGCTTGACTGCACTTAATTTATGTACTTTAAATGTGGCGATTTCATCGAAAAAAGTAGATTTATTTCCATTCACCACTGAGACAAAAACTGGCTTTTGATGGAACAATTCTTGGCAGTTACTATTGTATGGGAGTTCTAATACGGCTTTAAAATTGTAGGATTAAGCTACTATATAAACTGAATAAAATGAATATATCTGAATGAATGAACTCATTTATTCTCTTCCTATGAAGTTTGTATTACCATCTTTTAAGATTATTTGATCTTAAAGGATAAAATTAATTGTTGTGAAAATTAACGAAACACAAAGTACTTTCTATGAGTTATTACTGAACGTGATCTTATTACAAAGTACACCAACTAAATTAAAGATTTTAGTGATATGATTTATCCCGAGAGATCTCACACTTTTTTACTTTTGGTAAGTAAAAATGAAAACATTATTCCGACCAACCAGTCAACAGTCACTTGTAATATTTACGATATAACCAAAAACGACACTGTATGTACTATTTACGAGATGATATCCGTGTACATTCCTCTACGCATCAAGAAAGAGTTATGTGGTAAGTAGAAAGGAGGAAACAACCAGCCATAACATTTCCAGTCGTTGTCGTTGTCTTCACAGGAAATCCATAACTCTTTAAGAGCATCAAAGAAAAAACTGAAATTACAGCTTTGGCTATATATACAACTTATAAGAACTCTTTTACATTCACAAAGTCAGTTTCCTGTCCTTGGAGCAAAAAGGAAAATATAAATGTGGAATATCCGCAGCAGTAAAGCAAAATGTATTCCGATGCGACATTATCGCAATTTATATATGCGCGAGAGAAAACAAAAGAAAGCAGGAGGCCTAAAGGTAGCTAGCTGTAGGAAGCATCTCCCAATTTGAGTAGAAACTGAAAATGCAATTTAGAAACAATAGCTCGGCAGTAGTGCACTCAGCAGGGTAACATTACTACACATAGTAATAATAGTGCAACAAAACGCTACACTATCCTGCACCCCTAGTCCCATCTTTTTTTCACTTTTATATTTTCGCTCGTAATATTCATATACGTACGAGTTTTTTGTTCCTATTTTTATTACTTCGTGGGAGTGAGGGAAAAAAGCCGAGAAAGTACACTTGTAAAAAAAAGAAAACGAGTCAGACTTTCTATAAACTGGTGTGCTGTCACGGGTAGTACTTTTAGGTAGTGAAAGGCTATATGGTTTTATAACCGCTTCGTATAATATTTTTTGAGAGCTTTTGTCTTCAACTTATATGATAACAATGGAAATGGAAATGAAAGAAACAAGCTGTTGTCAGGAAGGAATCAAGGAGAATCGGGAGAGAAAAGCCTTGTAGAAACAAAAAAAAATCTGTGGGAGGCTATACAGAAGTGAGATCAAGTGGAGCGAACAAATGAGTTTATTGTAGTGCAATGAAGAAAGACAGACTGAAAAAAAAGTTTTCTTTTGGTGTTGTAATGTGCAGCGAGAAGTCATGGTGCTAGGAACCGAGCAATGTAGCTTAGCTTTCCTTTCTGTGCAGTGAAAGCGGTCGGTGCAAGTGGAGAAATTTTTGGATGGAAAATTGCCAGATTTCACCGTAAAAAGAGGCGTAGCATATGGATGCGGCTGTGAAATTCATGTAGTATAAAAATGCAACAATGCTACTACAAAATAAGTGGTTTTTCGTTGTTTAGTGAGAGAATAAATAGTGCTTATATAAGGAAACGAACCGCTCTAATGTAATGATAGGATATATACATAGATGCTTATTTTAACAAAATATATATGATGTTTATACTTAAAATATATGGTTCCTGGGCTGAAGTTAGTTGGTAGAGATATCACATAGGTACGTAGGGAAAGTTAGCCAGTGCTGTATTGTTAGAGTTGCAGAAATGATGTTTGCTTTTACTGTTGACTGCATTCTTACGTTCTACTCCAATTTTTTGATTGAGCAGTTTCCCTATAAAAATATTGAATTCCTAGTCAATTCCTTTGGGGCAGAAATAGCCAGTGCATTTTCAAACAATTTGAGTAGCAACTCAAACGTCCAGCTGCATTTGTGAAGAGATGGACGTACTGTTGGTTGAAGTTAGAGGGAAATGCTTTCAGCAAAAATTAGGCAATGATGCGCTTTCTTTACCTAGCTGAATACAAATATACATAATTGACAAAATTAGCGTTGAAATGCATACTATATAACTACACAATATACTTATGAATGTGATTCGAACCACCCGCTTAAGAAGCACAGCGTTCAGAGCGTACTTAAAATAAAAAGTAGTTAAAACCCGTGACCGTATGGTTTGCTTGTTATATATTTTTCTGTTGTAATGGGCTCCCACTAAAAGTAAACTAAAGGAAACAGGAGATGCAGTCAAAATGTTTTTATTTCCTTATTTTTAATACAGGACGATAATTTTCAAATTAAACTGTTTATTGCCGAAACACTCAATTTGCTACCGTCTGGATAGCAGAAGAACCTAGTTTTACGACTGAATGACGTTACATCGTTAGAAAACTTTCTTGGGTGCAGGTTGCGCTGCGGTGCAACGAAAAAATATTAAAAAAAGTACCTGTCTAATAAAATACTGCTTTAGAGTTTGATTGAAACTTTCTCCTTCACCGTTCACTGCTAACCATGGTGGTTGCTATACTGTGATCCAACAGGGCAGGACCAGCTGTGATTAATGGAAAAGTCTATAAAACAGTTGGCTTCATGCCCTAAAATTGTTTATTACTAGGGGCGATACGACTTAAGCTGTTGCTTCAACGACATCGTATCTTTTACTTTCCCTACACTTCCTCACAACTCTAAGCACAAATAGGGAGATTGCATTTAAAATATTTTATTTTTACAAGTTTTCAAAGAATATTTATTTATACCTAACTCATGGTGCACATTAATTTTGTTGTAGTAAAGCTAGTGAAAAAGGAAGCGTCAAGGCTCCACTTTTATCGGTTTGCCTGTACATATCCGTTTTACTTTTACTTCACAGTATACCTTATCTCGATCCCATTTCTTTTTCATTGCAACCACACTAAAAAATTTTACAGGAAAACGATTGACGATAGAGCTAAAAACATGGCCATGCATTTTTTCTGCATTCCGTGTATTTCTGTTGTGTGCATTAGGAATAAGCAAGATAAAATTATTCGCAAGCATGATTGTGATTGATTAGGTTTCTTGAATTATTGTTGCATTATTTCATGCATATTTTGCATGTTCTTGGTTTTATGAGCGCTTTCTGGAAAAGGACAGTAATTTCATTTTAAAATAAATCTTTTCATTCACCTCTTCGTCAGTGAAAGCTAAATTTTTTTATACTTTTGTTTTACTCCTGTTCGTGCACTGTCTTTAAATCTGAACTCATAGTAAAGAAGGGATACCTTTTATGTCTCCACAATGTGTGGTTCCGCAAAAAATTATATTTTGGTAAAGAATTTCTTGAGTGCCTATAAAGATATGCTGAAACTCCGAAACCCGTGAAAAGCTGTAACGAACCGTAGCTCAATTTGTTTGCTGTACAGAAATCCCTTCCATGAGCCCATGAAACATGGGTACACATAGCATTTTTAAGAAACGTTTGAAGAAAATCAACAGAAAATATTGGGTAGGTACATTTTTCAGCAGAAGAAAGAGAGTAACAATAAAAAGAACATAGTAATGATTTCCGCAACTGTAGGGAAATGCAAAACGAAAGTCCATCTCTGCGCTCTGAAGCTAAAACTGTAGAATTTTGGATTATGCAGATGGTACAGTTAGGGAAC
>JAHZND010002403.1:0-13941 GCA_027744115.1 Acrocyrtus sp. NNG-2020
GTGAGCTTTCATCACATCCCTCGGCAGAGTGAAGTAACGTGTGGCAATTGACCGAGAAATTTAACAATTGAAGCTTTGGGCAAAGAAAAATAATACGAAAAAAAATTGGCAATTGGGGAAGAAAATTCCACCGCATTTAAATAAAGAAATGCAGCGTGGGTTTTTCTTCAACACTTTTGCGCGCTCCAAAGTATAATTCGTCTCTCACGAAACAAATAAAGCGCGAGCGTTTGTAGCCTCATAAAGCACATTTTTAAATATAATTGAGCCTAATTTTTTGAAACAATATAAAATTTCGTTGAAAAAAGTGGCGAAAATGTGTAGGTAATGTAGCGCAGTTCAAAAAAATCCGAGTCGTCATCCTATCATTATTTAGAGTCAGCGCCATGGCCATGTACATTCACGCAAATTCTCCTCGCTTGTTTGTTTTCTCTAAATTAATCAGATTCACGATCTCCCCTGTAAAGGCAGCTCCCTAGTGATCATTATCATTATCAGGTTGCAGTCGGCGGTTTTATTGGAAAATTGATTTTTTTGCTGAAGCGCACTTTAATGATAATGGCGTGGTGATGATAAGATGAAGTAATATTGATTCTTTCTCCTTGGCTCAAAAAATAAATATAATAATTTTTTTAACTCATCGGTACAGCCAAAACTTTTCTCTTCGCAGCGTCATCGTCATCGTCATCATTACTGCATTTTTGCTCTACTTACAAATAGAATGGAATTTTTTTAGAGTGCACTTGTGCCTAAAAAAACTCTGCAAAAAAAATTTGCTACTCCTTTTCGTATCGGTTAGCTACTCGTTTGGCTTGTGGTTTTCAACATTTAAAAAACGTTTCTTGGTAATCAATCGTTCATACATGACCCATATCGTTTTCATTGCGGTTTTTTATTCGCATCCTCGACGTGCCACTGGCTATACGCGATTAGATTTTTAGATTTTCTCTTAATTGAAATCCAAGGAGGATCACTAAGCACAAATAACAATGCAGATGTAAACAGTATATTAAGTGTCATTTCATTTCACATGTCAACATCCTCTTTAATCATCGTCATAAAAACTAATGCTGAAGACTCAAGTCAGGTGTAATTTTCCTCGAAAAGAAAAACACACTTCAATCCTGTCTCCCCTTTTTGCTGTCTTGTCTTCAGCTTCCTCCTTTTCACTCAACCTCTTTTGATTGTTGTTGAAATGCATCTTTGTCTTGTTTGTTTCATTAGCTGTATGTCCGGTTCTCTGCACTTTTTCCTATACAGCTGCCCTTGCAGCTATCAGCCAAGAAGTATGTCTCACCGATACATATTTTTTTGCAATGAACTTGTGACATGCACAAACAATTTATCAGAAATAATCAGCGTTAATCACATTTTTTTAAAAAAGAATTTCATCTCCATCCGTTTCATATTAATTTCACATGTGTATAAATAATCGTTAAATACAAACAAACAAACAATGAATTTATCATCAGTGCTCACATGAACACTTTTTAAAAAAATCGCCATTTTATCCTCTCTCGGCTCATTCGCAATATTTGTTTTGATGAGAGAAATAAAAATCTGCCTGCAAAAAATATGCAAACTGCAGCTTCCCCATCCCCATCCCCATGCACTTCTTTTGTTTCTTGACGCTGCGCGTCATTAAAAAATTACTCATTTTTTTCATCTGCCCTCTCTCCCTTCCATTGTCATACGGATTAATAAACGAAATAAAGTAGAAAACACATGAAACCAGTTTCCTCCTTTAACTTGGTCTCTTACGTTTTCTCTAAACTGTAATAAAGTAATGAATGCGGTTTTGTGTTCCTCGCAGCTCAACTCTCATTTCTTAAACAAAAACACGGACCACTTAACCCAATATTTAACCTTGATTCGTACGCATAATATGCGCATACATGAATACTGAATACAAAAAGGGATTTTCAAAGCGCCACCACCAGCGTGCAAAAATACGTCACTGTCATCATCATTCAGGGAAAACTCAGGAGAGCAGAGACAACAGTTTATTGCACTTTAATGCATCCGCAACCATCTACCATTACACTATATATTTTTTTATATTCTCTCACCTCGCTCAACCAAGAATATTTTATTTCGCTACTACCAACTTACTGCCATACCACCATGTAGGGAGTGCAGCGAAATATAAAAAAAATTGCGTCAAAACTTGTAATGTGCACAAAAAAGTCGTGGTGTATTAGAAGTCTGAGGGAGAGATGGCTTACACATGTACATTTTAGCTTGATGATAAGTCTCCTATTCGTGCTGTTGTTGGAATGTGTGTTAACTTAGCTAAACAATGCACTTAAAAATGATAAAGAAAAAAAATTACAGTTAGAAGAATCATCATGAGCATCATCATCATCATCACGATCATCCTAATCCTGATGTTGTGTTGATAGTACTATCCGTGTGGGGAATGGGGGATGGCAATACTAAAAGAAACTTATCTGCTAGTGTAGAGGAAAAACTAGGCAAAAAAAAGTTTTGCAATTCGCGATTGTTCAGCTGAACACTGCATGCTGCATAATGTGTATAGTTTTAGTTTGTCTAACATCAAGAATCAAGAAAATTTTTAGTAAGGGGAAGACAGGTGTTACCAGTTATGTGCTTACTTTCAAGTGTTTTCAAGTCCCTTGGCTGATTGCAGAGTGAAAAGCCGGTTATATCAAGCTCTGGCGAAAAAATGCGGTTGAATGAAGAAGGAAAAGGCGCTCCGCTGAGCAAGTTCCCTGATGCCACACTGCTAAATGGGACTTTTCTGAGTCTGCCACTAGCTGAGTCGAAGTTGCAAAAATGGAAGATGATGATAATGCTGTGTTAGTGAATGTCGGTAATGCGGTTTTTATATAAGAGGAGGATAGTGCCAAAAAACGAGATAAAATATAGTGACCAGAAACTTAACATATTTTTTTCATGTGGTGACGAATACGTAAAATAGACGGCGATTATGATGATGCGAATGATGCGATCAGGTTGAAATGTAAAGTAGTAAGTTTTAGGGGCTGTTCCTACTTGAAAATTGTTTTCTAGAGAGACTAAAAAGACATCTTAAAAAACGAGAAGTAAGTCATCATCTTTATCTCAGAGTGCAGCAGGTACTCCTATCGCAGAAAAACATCTGCTGGTTTTGTCTTTTTTTAAAGATGAGTACTGTGTACTTCTACCAAAAAGAAACAAACAAGAGGGATGGATAAATATTCAAGTGGATATTATCAAATATTTATTGTTTGAGAGAAACTATCCTTCTTTTCTTTCGAAGTTGCAGTAAAACCATGAAATATCTGGTGTGCACCATGCCTAATGCTTAATTCACCATCTACCAGGTGATTATACCCTATTGGACTTTTTTAAGCGCTTTTCAGCCTAAAATGCAGTAACGTTTTTTTGGGGAGTCATCTTGTTACCGTAACTGTTGTCTATTTCCTTCTTCGTAAAAAAAAGTCAGCTCTTTCTTAAGAAAAATAAGTTGGTCACCCGGTGACTAGTGACTAAATATTTTTTTTATGCTGGGAGCTGATGACGATGGCGATGACTGTACGACTACTGCATAGTGATGCTTTGATGATAGGGATGGGGATGATTATTAGCTTTGATGATTATTGACGATGACGATATCCCATCATAGTTATAGCCATAGTGCGTCCGGATTTTACCTGATGGTGGTGATTACTGATTAGGAATTTTGCACACTTACCAAAATTGTACAAGAAAGCGAGGTAAATCTGGTTAGTAATCGCTCATTATTTTTCCGCAGAGCTAGACTCACATCACTCATAAATCAGGAATGAATCAGGGGACGGAATGATGACGACCAGAACATGGCTATAATGCACATTTGTCAAAGGAGAAACAAGGGGCGGACGGGAAACTGAAAATGGCTATAAAATAAAAAAATACTAATTTTTTGTGCTATGATGTTATAAGGAAGACAGAGAAATTCGAAAATTTATTAGCGGGTAATAACAGAGAAGGAAAAGGCGCATTTTATTTATTTCTTGAGAAAAGAAACGAAACAGAATTTTGTTTGTTTTCTTGTAAACATTTATTAGCGTTTTATAAGGAATTGTATGCATTTATCCTCAGACAGTGAAGTTAATGACGCCTGTAATCTATCTTGGGCTTAATCATTGTCTTGATCACGTGAAATTTATGTGTGCCGTAAAGCAACAAAATAAACAATTCAGTAGGGAAAATTGCCTCAAATAAAGCCTCGTCAAAGTAAGCCAACTCACATTCATAACAATCCGACAAAAAATCGCTTAAAAGGAGTAAAAAAAAATTGTGTCTCTTTACCTTTTTTCACACTAAAACTTCCATCTGCATTTTCCCCTGTTCCAAAAAAGCCAACTTGCGACAAGTGTTACAATGACTAAAAAAATTTCTCAGATTGAACAAGAAGGAAGTGAGTCAGGTGTTTATCTTTGAGAATCCACGAAAAAAAACTATCCATCTTTTTTTATACATGCGCTGCCATACATTTACAATTCACATTTTAGTCCATTTTCTCCCAAGTTAATGTATTTTTCTTCTTTTTTTTGTTTTCGAAACAAGTGAAATAGCTCGTTTTGTTGTTGCTTCTAAAATACATTAATTCCATTGCAGCAACGCATACTCTCTCTCTCTATCTCTTCCTGCAAAACTAAATTTTTTTATCTGGTGAATGTGGGCACTGCACGTATAATAAATGCAGATGTGCATAAATATTACCCATTTTACAGCCTCCATTTCTTTTACCACAGCAGCCATCATAACACCACCGCACCGCCATTATTACCAGTATGGAATAATAATGGAAAAAGGATTCTATTTTTCTTGTGTTTAGTGTGTCTTTGACTGATAATAAAAATGAAGAATTTTTGCTACTGTAACGAAATAAAATTGGCTGTAGAAGTCTACAAGTCTTTAGAGATGGAGAGGGAGGGAGACCCAAAAATATATACAAAGTGCGGAATGACTACCTCCAAAAAATGCCATTATAACTTTTTTTGGCGTGGTTTTTGTGTACGTAGGTATAGCCTAGCTATAGCTCCATCATTACCACCACACTTCACGAGTTTTATGTCTTCAAACTCTGCACTGTAATAATCCTTCATGGGATTGACAGAAGGCTTGTTGCTGTTGCTACCTGCTACCTGCCTTCTTCTTCCTTTTTCTACCGGCGGTGGTGGTGGTGGTGCGGTGCGGTGTGGAAAGGCTTGAGAAGGACGATGCCATTTTTCATTCCTTCCTCTGTTTGCAGAGAGAGGAACCACCTACCCGTAATAATGAAATGGTTTCCTTGTCTTACCTGTACAATTTCATTTTTTTAATCTGAGCGGCATCCCCACCATCACCATCATCAGCTATCATCCTTTCACGAGAAAAAGCCCGGCCGATCCAATGTGAAGAAAACTGAAAATGTAGAGATACCCTCTCTCTTCTTATTCCCTTGTTGATTTAATATTTTTTTTTCTCTGGCATTTTCCATGCAGCAGGTAACAGCTAATATAACCAAACAGTGTGTAATGGCACTAGCGTGTAATCCTCTTTTCTCCTCTTCACGGCGTCCTCTCATCGACAGCAATATCATAAAATAATACATTTTCTAGAGCTGATCAATGGAATGAGATAAAACGGGAGAGAATAAGAAGGAGCATGTTCTTTCATCGTTTCATGCAGGTGCCTATTGCTCAAGCGAAAGATCGTAGTGGAGGCTGTAACAATATCAAAAATACAAATAAATGGTTTGGGGGAGCAGGCCAGGCCAGCCTCATCATTATTATCATCGTTTTGCTATGTCAGGTGTATGATGATGATGTAGAAAAAAATGTCTGAAAAAATAATCCCAAAGCCAAAATAAAGGCTAATAGGGATTCTGTCTGTTTTTGTGAGCTGAGAGGATAGAAAGAGGGAGAGATGTACCCAGAAACTAAAAAATAAAGCTCGTTCATTTCCTAACTAGAGCGAACAAAGCCAGGCCAGGGGAAGGTGGAAGAAGAGAAGAGCCAGTAGCAATTTTTTTAAAACTCGAGAGACCACTTACAAAAAAAAATCCTACGGTTTTTCGAGCTCATCGTGATGATGAGGCTGGTGAAGGCTGCTGGATTCATTTCATTATCATTTGTTATTCCTCTTGTTCTTCTGTTTGTACTTTGAGACGGAACAGAGGAAGTGAGGAGAGTAGGGGAAGCGAGCAACTTCATTTCAGCATCCTTATCTTGGATTTGTACCTTAGATCTTTGCCCTGGCTCTAGTTATATTTTTTTTTATCAAAATGAAGAAGACTCGAGGTGAAGAGTGGAACTGTGCATTAGACTCATTCTGTCTTCTCTCCATCTCTCCTGGAAAATGTATGTCCCTACCCCGGGGAGGAAAAGGGAGATTGAGCAGACGTGAGTAGGATGCGCAGAATGAAATGAGAGTAAAAATTGGGCTGCCAGCCTTAAGATTTTTTTATTTGGAATTCAATATGTAAAATGGACTCAGAAATTGAATAGAATCGGCAAAAATTACATATATCTGCACTGCTTCCTTCTAGGGCTAGGCTAGGATTGGGAAGGCTAGGAACAGTCACGTCATCACTTTGTAGACTTTAATCAGAATAAAGTGCACTCGTAACCTTGTGCATGTCACGTCCATCTTGAAAAAAGCGAATATTATGAATACTCAGTAATACCGCAGCAGTAACAAGAAAAAAATATATATTTATGAGCAGTGCTTTTCATCTCATCTTTGGCAATTTTTTTCTTATAAAAATCTGGTCTCTTTAAAAGCACAACAAATGGAGAAATGGGCGCAGGGAGAGAGAGACATAGTCTGACACACACAGACAGAACCTGATTTTTTTAACCTTGCTCTTTACTCTAAAACTCCTTTGCACACCATTCCATTACTGAGAAAAACATGTGTTATGTTGTAGTAAAAATAAATTTAAATATAATACCATAATTCGTCTATATCTCGCTCGTTTCTCTAGTTTGCATGCCTTGTCGACTTCATCCTACTCTGGTGAGACGCTACATTTTTTTATTTTAGCGTCAAGCGCAAACTGAATATAATTGACGTGATGCGCTTAATGTTTGACTGTACTTGTAGCTGTTTGACGTTCGGTATATCGTGTGAAATGCAATGTGCATGCCTTTAACTAGGGAGCAATTAAATGTTAAATGCAATTGGAAATGAAAGGGAATAATAATAAAAAACTGGCCTGGCCTGGTGCTGTTTTGTGGTTGTGTGCTGAGACTTAATTTACATTTTGGTGTTTTTCATTAAGCCTCTTTTTTTCTATTAAAAATATAGTAGTTAAGTTGCTCTTGAGAGCAGCTCCTCTTCATGTAAAGGTGAGCTCCGACTGTTACAGGTATCACACGAATAATTTCCCATCGATTATCCACCAGTACCACCACCACACTGCCCTGCTCATTTGGGACTTGTAAAGAGTAAGTAAATGAGGACACTTGTTTTCGTCTACCGCTAAGCCAGCTTCGAGCTGCTGCAGTGGCTTGACTTTGGCTAGTCAGGCAAGGTTCATTTTCTCACTCTTTTTATCCACCTTCTCAAGAGAGAGAGAGAGAAGAAGAAACAAAAGTTGCTCGTTTCAAGTTTTTTTTAAAGGCTCAGGCGAAATACGGCTCACTGGCCTATAGCTTATAGGACGGACTCGAATTTGCGCCCAAATAAAATGAACGTGTGCAATAAGCTTGTTAAAAAATTGAATTTATTTTTATTGTACTGCATTGTTCTGCAGTCTTTTTTTCCTTGTACAGTTGGGCAGTAGGAGCAAAAGTGCTTGTGTGACTTGATGATAATTGGGCAAAAAAAATTTAAGCCTACATCTGAGCGGACGTAAGGTGCGTCGAAGTATATTTTTTTTTACTTCCACTGTCAGAAACCACCGTACCTATCACCTCACCACCGGCATGCCACCTCTATAAGATAATTAAGCTTTTTTTATATTTCGCTTACAGGCACCAGGCACTGTCTACGTTTTCTCTTCGTTTTTACCAGCGAAAAAAATCATTTTGGTAATGAAAGGAAAAAAATGAAATTTGTTTTTTATGATTTTATTTTATTCCTCCACGAGCAAAACTCACCACCACCTCCACCTCAGCACACAGGTAAAAAGGGGAAGCTGCTTATTGTGTCGTCGTGTCAGAGTCGTTATTAGCTGCTCTTCCTCTTGGTGAGGAAGGTGAAGGTGGTGGTGCAGGGGGGAGGCTGTTGATTTCATTAGGTTACTAGAAGAAAAAAAATGCAGCGAGGAAGAGAGAAGAGCTCTTCTTTAATCCAATCTTTTTCTTCGTGAACCTGAAATCTTAAGAGAAAAAAAATATTCAGGGAGTTTTAAAAAGCCCAAGTAGAGTTTTCTTCACTTAATACCTTCAAGTGCTCTTGTATCACGCGCACGTACTATTAAATCTAGAGATGGATGATGAAGGACAAAGTTATTTATCAAAAAACACGCTTCCTTACTTTCTTTGCACACGTAGAGCCGTTTTCAGTCTCGAAAATTGTGTGTGCGCTCAAAAAACCAAAAGGTAAAATGAAATTACAGTCTTCCATCAAAAAGGAATTTTTTTTGAAGTGAATGAAGAGAAAAAAAATTGTTTTAAAACAACGAGCCAGCCCTCATGAATTGGGAATGATGATAACATTAAAAAATGGAAGAAAAGTAGGAAAGTAACTCACTCAATTCAGCGCAGCGACAAAAAAATATTGTGTTCGTCTCTAATTATGCCTCTATATCCTCTCCCCAATTATATCCCTTTTTTACAAAAAAAAGTTCAGCAAAAGACAGTAGCTAAATGTATGAAAAAATATATAAAAATTTGAGTGCCATTTGTCATCCGAAAGAGGCAAAGAAAATGATTCATATTTTGCTCCTGTTTTATATACATTTTTCCCTACTCTGAAAATGGCAGGAATTTCCTTTTTTTACACTCGATTAAGTATTTAGCTCCTCTGACAGTGTCCTTTTAAGAAATATTCACTTAGTCAGCTTGTTTTCTTGTCGAATCTGCCTGAAGGAAATTGACTGCAATTTTCAGCTAACTATTACGAGCTACTATTTCTGTGCAAAAAATATACATGAGAAAAATTTGTTGGAAGTGCTCGTAAATCCATCATAAAAAAGAAATGTGCAACTGTCCATTCAGCATTCTTAACATGGCTACATGTATTTTCAGTACTTTTGCCTTCTGGCAGCTAGCCATTCCCATACGGGTTTTCGCGAGGTACAAAAGTAGAAATCAGCGAAATGTAAATTCTTCTTGTGAGAAATCTGAGCACATTTTGAGTGGAATGGAGTAAAAGAAAAAAAATAATGCACACGTAATCTGGTAATACCTGCAATCTCCACACACGCATATTCTCTGGCTATGTATGAGATTAGCATGAAAGATGAATTAGTAATGGGAATAGACGTAACTGAAGTTCTCTCAATGGAGGTGGAGGTTGAACTTTTTCTACTAGCTCTGAAATTCTAGCTGAGTTGGCGTTGGCTGACAAGTCTGTGTCACTAATGATGGGAATATTATATAGGTTTGCAAAAATGCAAGTGTAAGTGCACCTTACGGAGAGACAATTACCAGTTGCAAACCTTAGATCTACATAATGACCAATGTTATACTCCGTCTAAGATGGCATCACACGTCATCATCGCTGCAAATAACTGACGTTTTCAATTTATCATTTACAAAACGAAAACAGTAGTTTGCAAGTGGAGTAGGCTGCAAATAAATAACAAAAAATGGCTTGGTCGCTTGGTGGGATCCATACAATTTTTTTTCAAGTACAGGACCTTGCCTTGCTCCAATATAGAAATATATTTTTGCGAGTGTGATTATGCCAATGTAATGTTTGATGATAGGGAGCTAAATAGTATATTTTTTAAAGCTGGGGAGGCAATAGGGACATTCGCACAAACTGCGAATTGGCATTGGACGATCAAGCGTAAAAAATCTAAAATGTCTCCATCTCTAAATTGGCTGTTTTGTTGGTGTTGTGGAGGAATGCCCTATAGTAAATAAAAATTGGAAGGGAAGTCCACGCCAAAAACTTTTGACATTTGCCGACTTGTCGACTTAAGCGCGAATGCTTGATGCTGTGTCCTCCTCATCATGAAGCCTCTTTTTTTCTGCTTGGGTGAAATGCAAGAATAATGATGGTGGCTACCAAAACTTCTATTACTGTGTCCTATATTATATTGATGTATATCAGTCATGGGAGGGAAGTAACGACATAATAACTGCATGTTTTTTGGACATGGGCCATAGCCCAGATCCAAAAAATTGCGTACGAAATCTATTCAAGCGATGAAGATGAGAGAGAAGGAGACATGTGTGGCTTTTCTTCTTTGTAGTTTCCCCATATCGTTCTCTCCACGGAGCTGATAGTTGGTAGCTGGTCCATAGAGAAAAGTAAAAAACGGTTTTTTTTATTTCGTCGCTACTTCTCTTCAGCTCAGATTTCTATTTTCATACGGATGGAATAGGAAATAGTTCCAGTGGTCACGGTACCAAAAAAATATTTTTTGTCTGTTTGATCTGCGTTCAGCCAATGCAAAAAAATCCTTTTTTTAAGTAAACAAAAAACTTTTTCATGCATACTTTCAGCTTTAAGTAGTAAAGTAAATAATTCTCCGTACCTAAAAATTATAGACCGTAAACGGAAACAAACTTAAAAAAGTTTCTCTGAATTTTAAACAGCTCTTTCATACACTCATTCCAGTTTTTTATTACTCCGTTAACGTTCCCAACTCTCCTACTTCCAGGAGTATGTATGAAAATCACGTAAAAAAAACTTTTGCATTCTACATACTTTTCTTGAAACTTTTTTTTGCTGCATCCGGAATAGATGTCACAAGACTCACAAGTCATAAAAAAACTTTTTTTTGTCCGTTTTCCTCATTCCAACAAAAGAATAATTCTTCCTGTGTACATAAACTATAAAAAAAATTCTTGAAAGTATGGCGTACGGGCTGAAGTTCAAAAAAGTTTTTTTTCACGTTGTTAATTGTTGCTTACAAAAAAAGTTTCTTTTTTTTCCTATAATAAACTGGTATTATACATGACTGCCTACATAGTGTATTATTAAAGTAGCGTGGCGGTGACTTTTCACCCCGCATGTTTGACAACTTCAAACATTATCCGAAACAAACGGATCCGTTACGATGACCAAAAAATATATATTGGGTAGATCATCATTTTTTTTTCTAACATACCATGTAATCACTATAAAAACTGTAAAATATTGACAGGGACGATACTTGGGTGTCCATCCATGTCCATGTCAATGGCATTTCCCCGGCTGCATTATGAAAAAAAACTTCTGTGAGAAAAAAAATCGTCTGTTTGTACAAAACGTGATTTGTTTGCGTAAAAAGATTGTAAAGATCATTAACTTTTTTTTCATTTCTGGTTGCCTTCTATACCAATCTCCGATCCGATACGAGCTTAGCTCGTTCATATTCAGCGAAAAGCTGAAAAGGAATATATTATTAGGGAGAAGGATAAATTTGTGGAGATGGATTGAATAAAAAAAGGGTATAAAAGTCACTGGAGGTAGAGCTAACAACACCTTTCCGATCGGAACCCTCTGTCCGCTTTCAACCCCGGAAGGTTATATATTTTTCCTTTGAAAAGCCAAAGCCAATGCCAACGATAATGATAAATGGTGATGTGTTCATCGTTTTTATATAGATTCCCTTTCATATGCACTATATCCTGTTATTATCTTAACAATAGCGAAAAATGTTATAGTTCAGTTGCAAGTTGCAATAATCATAATAATAATAATAATAATAATTTTTCACTTCTCCCTTCCAACTTCCATATTTCGTTTTCCCACTGGAAAGCGGGCATTTTTCTCGGAGTGCGTAGTAAAACTGCGTGTATGTGTGTCATGCCTTATAATGCATTTTAAAGTGTCAGTTTACATAATAATAAATGAGCTTTGCTTTTCTGCTGCACACACGAACAAGAAAAAAAGTGCATTTTTTACCCTTCAAGCAAGCCGGAACTAACAAGCGAGTGGTACATATACATAGAAGAGGAAATTTTGAATATTTTATACAGCAAAAACAACTTTTGAAAAAAATGGAGGGAGAAAAATGTGTTCATTTTTTTGCCGAAAAGAGAAGAGGAAAAAAACCTACGTTTTCGTAGCTTCGAGGAAGGAAGTAAAAACTGCATAACATTTGCATCTATATCCGTTTCTGCTTGAAATAAAAAAAGGATAACATTCACAGCAACAGCAGTTCAAGTACACGAGGAGCGACAGTTGTTGCTTTTATTAATTCTCGGAGTAGTCATCGCGAGAGAGAATAGTCCTTCTCAAAATGTTATTCTAACACCCTTTTTTAAAAAAGAAAATCTGTCCGTCCGCGCATCCCACTTTGAAAGGCTTTGAACTTCACACAATTTTCTAGTAGAAAATAGTCCACAGGCCTGATTCGCATTTAGCTCATCTCATCTAAATATAAAAAGGCTACTCCCTTCAGCTTCGGCATTGACATTATTCGTGGCTTGTTATCCACCATAATAAGCGATACCGACAACCGACACACCGACTGTCGGACGAATGATGGACCAACTATGGAGTAAAATGTGAATTGTGAACACACAGATTTTCCACTTTTATCTTCATTTCTCAACTATTGAGCTTTATTTGGGCTGGCTGCATGCACTCAAACTTCACTCACTGATCAACGAACCCTCTCGGCCTTTGCTCTCTCTTTCACTCTCGGCAACAATGCTACTCTTTAATCAGGGGGATTGAGGAGAATCACTGCAGCCTTTTTTCTATATATTCCAGTAAGCAGCTGGAAATGAGAAAAAAAAAGTTTGGCAAAGGCAAAAACTTTTTTTTACACAGATGAGATTATAATCACTCGGATTGTAGATGGGATTATAACGACCCCTCTTTCATCATCATCACGGTTTAAAACGGACCATAGCAAAAATGATAATGTTGGGAGATCAAGATCATGGGAAAAGGGGAGCGTAAAAATATACTTTTTTTTCGAGCTATGCATGCGCCATGCAATATGCTCCCTCTCTCCTACAACTGGACTGCAAAACAGAAAAAATAATAATAAAAATAGTAATATGAATAATAATAATGGAACATTGTTATTACACTCGCGTTCCGTTCGGAAGGGGGGTGGATGAACGATTGTTTTGGCACAGCGTGGTTTTTTTTTCCTTAACTGTTGTGAAAAAAAAATTGGTGTGGAGTGTGGATGTGGATGATGACGGGAATGATGATCATGTGAGCTGTGATTGTGTTTGAGTGACCGAAAGTGAGAATGAACTCGTATCACAATCAGCTAAACCTGTATGCAACAGACTAAATAATGATGGACCATCGAGCATAGTGTCAGAGAGTAAAAGTGGTGGGGAAATGGTAGAGTGAAAAAAGTATTTTTAGTAGTCCCCAGCTTATAATGAAATTTCGGAGATGATATCGGTCAGCAATGCTGAAATCGGCAGGATAGGGACCAGAGTATAGGAGTAGGTATAGCTGCATGTAAAAACGAGATTTAATCGGGGCTACTAAGCATTATGAAGTTGGAGGTATTGTTCTATTGTTTGAATATCAGCTCCTTGTTTTGAGGTGGATAGTGGTCTGGTCTTTTGGCCAGACTAAAAAAAATATGTAGCGGCAGCAGCGGCTTGACAGGAAAATTCATGGGAAGTGCACTGAAGTAGCAAAAAGTGAAGTGATGGATGAGAGCATAAAATTGGTTTATGGATTCATGGAGACAGGGTTGGTGCATTATTTGCAGGGAATAGTTTTACAAGTTTAAGTACAGGAATAAAAAAAGAATTTGACTGGAGGAGGAAAGCTATCATGGCTGCACTTTGTTAAAATTTCATTTCCACTTTGTGGAAAAACATGGCAGAGTGTAAGAAAAGCTTGTACATAATAATTAGGAGGAAAACGGGGAAAATTAGAGAA
>JAHZND010002404.1:0-10957 GCA_027744115.1 Acrocyrtus sp. NNG-2020
TTCCACTCTCACACGATCATCCTTCTCATCCTTCTCAATCCGCACTAAACAAACTGAAAACTTCCCGAAGCAAAAGCATGAAAATGCAAATACGCAAGACGGCAATAAATGAAAATGTACTACATTAAATAAAATAAACAAAAAGTTCCTCTCGCTCAATTTACGAGATAAAAAAATAAATACGTTATACACGCTGAGCAGTCCAACCACAAAGACATTTTTGCACTAAGCACCAAAACCACCAATATCACCAGCATAGCACAAACTGCAATTGCTGATTATGACAGATGGACTCAAAAGAGCGAAGTCAAGTGGCAAAAAACGCCAAAGTACATATGTGTGTGGTTTTAGCGTTTTCCCATATCAAACAAACTCTTTTCTCCTTTCTTCTCCTCTCCACTAGAGCCCTAACTGAATGGAAAATCTTTTACCCTTTCTATTTAATTTAGCTGATTATTGCGCCTCGTTTCGTTATCTCTTGCCCCGGCGATGCAATTTCTGTAAGTGCAAAAAAAGGAATAAAACTGACTATATAGTCAATAGCGAGTGTGCGCAAAAAGCAAAATATATATTTACGCTCATCGTGTCATATGTCACGTCACGATTATTCAAACACTGTTTATTTTATACGGTACGCTTTTTGTGCACTGCATCGCTTCCTAAAGCCCAGGCGTAGTGCCATCCACGGCATAATCTTCACACCATCTAAACTCCTCCACTCCTTTTATCTATCACTTTGACTGGCTTTTATTTCTAAAAGTGGCTTCTGTACTCCTGTAAGCCATTGACTGGTGTGACATTGACATAAAGTGCGAAAACTTCATCATCGCCATCGCCATCGTAGATCAGAGTGCAACGAGAGCAGTGGGTCTCGTACTCTTACTCTTTCCGCTAAAACGATAAGCAGAAATTAGAAATACTACGAAGATATCCACAATCCACATGTTAGCCAAGTTTTATATATGGCAAAATTTATAGATGATGAGGCTCGCCTTATATAAAAAAAATTGATTAGGAATGAGAGAGCTATTCCCGTTCGCACATAGATTAGCTTTTTTATAAATTGTACAAAATATATATAAACTCTGCGAGTGAATAGGAGGCTTTAGAGAATGAATGCAATTCGTAAATGGTAAAAAAAGCTGAAAAAAGACATTCTCTAGTTGCAGCGTAATGTATTGGTATGTAAAATAAGTTTGAAATTAAAATGCATTAAAGAAAAGAGGAGATGTGAGGAATGGACATAAATGGAAGTGGTGGTTGATTGACACTCTGTGTAAAAAAGAAACGTGTTGGTTGTTGGCTCTGCACAAAAATGGAAGGAAAAGTTTTGATTAAAACGTAAATACATCTTTTCTCTTTCTCTATTTAATAGCATTGTCTATTATCAAAAGTATTGTTATTCCTGACACTGATGAGGTTATGGGGATATGTGCTGAATAGAAGTGGCGGTACGTGTGTGTTTGCCACGATTGTGTGAAGAGATGGAGTGCCCTACTATTTCATTTTTTCGAGTAATAAAATCTAGGCAATGCAGGGCAGCAGGAGGGAGAGAACAAGTGTGGGTCTCGTTGCACCGCGCTAACTGCTAACAATCCTCGGTCATATACGCCATCAAAATAATAGTTACACCGTGCCATATATATATCATTACCATAATGAAATGGCAAGAAAAAAGTCTTGTTGCACCGCGCTAACTGCTAACAATCCTCGGTCATATACGCCATCAAAATAATAGTTACACCGTGCCATATATATATCATTACCATAATGAAATGGCAAGAAAAAGTGAATAGCAGACGGACGGAAATGGTAGTAATAATACCGTAAGAAAAAACGTTTCTGTTGTAGATAGACAATAGTAATTAGTTATCAGAAGATTGCCGTTTTGCTTCTAACAAATGTACATGCAGCCAAGGCCTAATACGTACGTTGTGTATAGTGTATAGTGTGGGCGGTACTCCCTCATTATATTTTTTTAGAATTGCCATAAAGCAGCAGAAAAAATACGGGATTCTATCACGAAAAAATGAATCAGGTAGAACTCACTGATTAGTCTAGAGTCGTAGTGAAGGGTAGAGGTCTCCTACAGGTGGAGCGGACATTTTTTATCGGTTTCGTCAACTGCAATTTTACGATACAACCAGAGTCTGGGACTGTCCCTTGAAAATGCAGTAAAAAAGTAAAGTATTTTATGTCGTTGAAACAAAGTACAATAGTTAGCTGTGGTAAAATAAGTAGAAAATAAGTTTTCTGTATGAAATTACGCACTACTACACTATTCTCTACTGCATTCCTATTTTTTGCAGTGGAGAATTAGCACAATCACTGTAATTATAGCTGCAATAGTATTTATCGCGGGGCTATGCTAGTATTATGCATAATGCTAGTATTATGCATATTACGTATGCATAAATTCGCGATTAAAACGTTTACAGAAGTTACTACCCTTTTCCAGTTTTTGAAAGAGCATGACGAGCAGCAGTTGGTCCTACACTCACTAAAAGAGCTCAAGACTTTTCAAGACTCCTACTGCTTTTCATTTTCTTTGCGTGAGATGCTAACAACGTGCAAAGTTGCCGTTTAATTGGGTCTTAAATCCGACATCTGATACGCCTGTGTCTTAAGCTACACTTGAACATTTCACTGGTTTGGTTTACACGCTTCTCAGAGTGTACTACTACGGGAACAGTATATGTAAAGTAAAAATGCAATGAACCTGTCAAATTTAATGAAAGGGAAACAGGGAGAAGTTTACAACTGGGCGTGCAAAAAAATTCTCTGAACTTTATTTACTGACTCTTCTTATAGGAGACCGGGCATAGTCATATAAATACCGATACAGTCGATTTACAGACCAGTTTCGTTAATATACACGTGTAACGAGGCTACTGACTTTTACTGCTATTGCTATTAACCTACTTTTTAAGAAGGGTCTTTATTTTCCGAGTACGTATACCTTACAGGAATGCCTACCCCATGAAGATAAGAGTGAATGGCTACTTATGCGCGGGGCAATACTCATTTCACGACTAAAAAAATTGAAAAGTACACTGGAAAAAAGGGAGAGCAGAAAAGTTCACCAGCAGAGTTTTACGTGTACACTATTCATAGCCAGGTCATAGTTTTGCGTGGGGTGGTGGTGCTACTAGCTACCACTTTACCACTCTCATTCTGAGATTTTTAATAAACACCTCAAGAAAAATTGCGTGATAAGGACAATGGCAATAATGCACAGAGAAATGCTGGAAGTTTTTTGCCATGCATAAACTGCCATTATGAACTGTAACTGTACTCACTTCACGGGAGTCCTTTTCACAGCAAAAAGCACATTTTTCATCAAAGCTGGTCCAAAATCTTCAGGAACCAGTAGCAGTAGTTTCGGTTCGGATGTGCCTTACTTTTTTACGTTCTTTTCATCAGAATCCCACTCCTACGCGTTTTATGGATGCCTAAAATTTCAAATTATGCTCATAAATATTTATAAAAATAGGTAATTGCAGAAGGAGCAAAACTCGGAGAATATGAACTTTCGCGTTTTTCCTTCCCATAATGAGAAAACAGATGAAAGCTGTTTTGGGGGAGATGGAAGATGTGTGCCGATAGGAAGCCCTTTCTTATGCATGTTTTTCCTCTGGATTCATTTCATAAATATGCAAGTGCCACATAATGATAATATTATTACAAAAGGAAAAAATGATTGCGATTGTGCAGAGTAGGAAAAAGGGACGTGTACGGTCTGGTAGCCCGCCCAATTATTTTTGCAGTTGAGTTGAATTACAAACTGGGCACAAAACCTCCCATTCATTCCTCCATTCATGCAGATGCAATAACAGAGAAAAAACCTTGCTCGTATATTTTTTTACCTGTGGGTGCCCCAGCGTCATTGCTACCAGCGCCAGATACTCCACAACAAATGAATTTTTTTAAAAAGAAAACTACCTAGTCAGGGCAGGTGGAAATCGTACTATAGCGCAAAACATGGTGCACTTGCCCAATGGAGATAGCATGAGCAAAACCAAACTTGAACTAGAGAGGCAGAGGGAAGGATCCTCCACTATTTCCATAATGATTTGTTTTCTTTACGGGAAAACCTCTCATTATGCATGCATGTATGAGCACACAGGGTGATAGACAAGGTTAGCGTGCCCTCCAGTGGAAGCAGGTGAGCTGTACGTAACGTGAAAGCTTGTGTCAAGGTATATCTCNCAGAGGGAAGGATCCTCCACTGTTTCCATAATGATTTGTTTTCTTTACGGGAAAACCTCTCATTATGCATGCATGTATGAGCACACAGGGTGATAGACAAGGTTAGCGTGCCCTCCAGTGAAAGCAGGTGAGCTGTACGTAACGTGAAAGCTTGTGTCAAGGTATATCTCCTTTTTTTAAAAAAAAGATGTGGAGTGGCAGTAACTGGAATGAGCCAGTCATTTTCCCTCGACTGTATCGTTCCAACTTCCAGCTGTACGTAACGTGAAAGCTTGTGTCAAGGTATATCTCTTTTTTTTAAAAAAAAGATGTGGAGTGGCAGTAACTGGAATGAGCCAGTCATTTTCCCTCGACTGTATCGTTCCAACTTCCATGTTTGCGGAATGACTGTGTTGATGCAAAATGCTGGTGGAAAAGCGCATAGTGCATCTGTGAAAGTGTTGAGGGAGAAATGTCTGTCGTAAAAGTAATAGTTATGTGCTGAGATACTAGATAGGCGAAACTTTGAGCCCATCAGGTAAAGCAACGCGTCATCTTCGAGCGTAATTTCTTCATAAAAGCGGGATCACTCTGAGAAGTGGTGTTTTCTCTGGGAAAACGGATATTTTCTGAGAAAGCAAAAAATATATTTTTAAAAATAAGCGAACCGGATGAGTGGCATACTATAAAAGTTGTTCACGGGCATGTGCTAATGGTACACTAGCTAAAATGCGTTCACGTGTCAAGCACGAACTTCCGCTTACCCTTTAGATGCTACCTGTGGGGAATTCTGACATCATCTCATTCATGAAATGAGCGAATAAAAATTACATTAACATGGAATTCAGTAGGTGATAAGAACTGGTTGAATTTTTTCAGAGTAAACTTTTCACTGACTTTTGCTGTTGCTAATCAAGCCTTTTGCATGCTAAATCGGCACATTTTTGTCAAACTTAATGCTGAAATTTGTAGTGATACAAAAAATCCATCAACTTTTCTTTACTCTGCAACTTCCGCACTGCTACGTAAACACTTTTGAACTAGGTTTATTTGAAAGACAGTGAAACATGTACCACACCAGACCGTGAATGTTCTAATTTACACCCGGACATTATGAAATATGTAACTGTTTGGTATGTATTACACTACTCCTTTACACACTTTTCACGGCTTCCCTTCACTTTCATGAAATTCATTTTTTGTACTTATAACCTCAAATTAAAGTGCACTGCGTGTATATGCACATTACCCTCATCCTTTTGCTTATCTTCACGCCCGTCTTGTGACTGACAACGACAGCAACACTCTTCACACGTTTCATCTTCTCCCACACCAACACCACGAAAATAGTCTATTTTGCAGGAATCCTTTTTAAACCATTATAAAAATATATATTGTAGCTGTCAAAAATGTCAAACGTGATATTTTTTCTCCCACTTACCTCACTAAAAATTCTTTTAAAAAGTTTATGGTAAAATTCAGCTTCTGATGTCCTCCAAAGTGCCCATGAGCAGCAGAGCAACCAACATGTTTTTCTCCCTTAGACGTGCACGCTACATTTGCTGAACAACGTATTTATAATGGCATAAGGAGGTAGTGTGTGCCGTTCCACATCAGTTAAGGTAAACAGTGACATAATAGAAAAAAAGTTAAAGTCACATCTTATGTTTACTTTAATAGCACCCGTCATTAGGTACTGTCACCAGACATTGTTTGGAGAGGTCGTCTTCTGAAAAGTTTCACATGTGAAAAAAAGTTCTTTTAGAAGCCAATAGGGCGAAAGGAAAACTCAGGTGAAGTCTAATAAAAAGCGTGCATACTGCCGGCAGGAGAAATATTGTAGGAAAGTTAGCAAGACTAGTATGCACTCACTGGCGCATGATGCATTTTTCCTACATATTTACATAAAATATGAGTAGTAGAGCAGGAAAAAAAGAGTAAAGTGTAAAATACGACCGTTTCTACTGTTTGCCCCCTGCAAGCCGTTGCATGTTTCAAGTAGATAACTTGTAAAAATATGGCGAGAAAAAATAAATTAGGCACAGTTCCACTATATATTACACCTTGTTACCCCGCTAGTCCGAAAACGATCCTTGAATGAAGGTGCATGTGAGGCGAGAGGGATGAAAAATTCCACGGTGAGAAATGAGAACTTGATCTCTCATAAAGTTCAAAGAAAGTTGGGTTGACGTTGCCATTTATTATCCAACTTTTATCTTTCCTCGTATTCTGTCTTTGCGCACTAGTAGTCTTGTATTTTATATAAAATATATGTGATTTTCTCAGGAGAAAGCTCTAGCTGAGTTGATAAAATATTGCATGTTGTGGTCGGTAGATTCCCTCTTCTTAAAGGGTTGATTTTTTCGGCAGAAAAACTTAAAGGCATGTCATGTAAGCTAGCGTCGCGGTCGTGACATGCTAAAAATGTAAGTGTGAAAAAGCTTCTCTTTACTTTGACACAAGACTTTTTATTAAATTGGATCCTCCTTTTTAGGCTGATCTGATCTTATTAAATATTTCAGGGAAATCCTCACGGGTAATATAGGTATGCATACTAGGTATGTAAGTATATACCCTTCAAAAATGCATTTTTAACGCCGATACGCTGAGCAAATGAAATTTGTGCAAATTATTTCACCTCACGATGCCCCACATTGTGCAAAATGGAATGAACGTTTTCACCGAAAAATAAAATTGCAATTTCTAAGTGAAGGAAATATTAGAAGGTCTTAATTCGCGTTCATACCTCTTCCCAGAAGACAAGTGCTTCTGCCGGTAGTTGGTAGAAGATGGAAGGAAGGTTTTAAGCAAATTGAGTTTACTCTCTGCTCACTTTTTATTTTATTCATTTTTCAGGATAATGTAAAACTTTCAAAAGTGTAATTTGTTTCCTGTTCCAGGCAAGAGTTGCAATATGCCTATAAGATTAGGTTTGTCTCCTGTGCCAGGTACGGTAATAGAGGACAGCTCAGAGAACATGGTGCTACTTTTAGTTGAGACGTCCTGCTAAAATTTCAAGATAAATGAGAGAGAGGCATACTAGTACAAAAGAAGGAAGTGGAAATAATAAAAGAGGGCTTCTCGCTGTGACGATATACGCAGATACGAAACAGTCAGAGTCAGGGAAATAATGAAGGCCGTCCGTGGAGAATATTTCTCGTTTCATCATTTTTCTTGGTGGAAGCTTTCTTAAGTGGAAAGCTCTGTCCTTGGAGGTAGGAATCTATGTAGAATGGAACGATGCTTCTATGAGGACAGGTTACCAACCATTTACACTTGTCCTCTGACAGATGTCCCACTTACCGGAAAGGTCGGAGATAATTTCCAGATGAAAAATTTGTCAAATTTACTAAATGGGAGGTGTGTAGGCGCAATGGAGAAAAATGTAGAAAGAGAAGAGTTCCTATTACCTTTGCAAATTGCAGAGCTCTTAGCCGAATCCTTGAGTGCTGCCAATTTAAATTCATGTCGACGAAACTAAATTAGGGGGAACCGACTTAACATTATTAAAAATGTATTTTCGGGATGGATTCCTTTTATTAAAATCATTTCGTAGAATTAAATTACTGGCTGAGAAGGGGAGAGCGAGTAGCTAATAAGAAGTTAGAGATTTACCATGCCACGTCCCGTTTCTCTGCGTCTAATTTCCGGTCCCTAGTTTCACTTTCATTCCGCAAAATACAATTAACGTTATGTAGCTCAAGGAAGCATTCTGACCAACTTTGCCCAAGTGCAAAAATATACATTTTAAATGTCATCGTAATTACTGTCAGCAGGAACGAAGGGGAAAGTATAAATTATCGCATATACTCCTTTTCCGCTTTCTAACGTTAATCGGCATAAAGTGCAACTGACGTGCACCGGCTTTAATTATACCGTATGCACACAATTATACGTATTTATGAGAAAACAGAACAAAAGCAAGTATCACTACAAATTTCCGTCTGGGAGAAGTCATAAAAAATGTCTCATGTAAATCGGGATGAAATGCTCCCCCAAGTTTGAATTACAAATGGTCGAAAAAAGTTCCACATTGTGGGGAGTTGATAGGGAGCATATGTGTGCAGTATGCAAAATCGTAAATTAGGGCGGATCTAAGAACTTTGATATAATTTTACTTTGATATTGTTCATTCCTTCCAAAAATTAATGTTACATGTATAAAGTGTGGCGGACTGTATAATTGTAATACTAATTGCGTCTGGAAGTGCTGTTTCTGCCTCTGTTTTATTACGGCTTGCTACATGGCTGTCCTAATAAATCTCTGTAGATTAAATTAAATATGACAGGAATTAACTGCTGCATGTGTATGCACTGTCCTGGAGAATAAGAAAATTTCTTTTGTATGCAAACTGCTGAAAGTGTGTCGTGACTTCTACAAACTTTTCTTCCAGACCAGTAAAGAGTAATGAACTTTGCATTTAAATCCTTTCTCCGGACATCTATCCAGTGTGTAAAGGAACAATAAAGGTGGCGAGAAAAAAAGTCGAGCTGGCAGATCTGAAATGTGAGGACATTGGAATGCAGGAATTTTTTTCTTTCCAATTTACTAAACTTGGAAAATGTAATTTCCTTAGCTGTAAAAACTTGTGCACTTTTTCTCCAGGCAAAAAGTACAACAAAGAGGTGGAAAAATGAAAATTATATTTAAGGGTGTACTACAGCGAAAACTTATCGCTGCTTACGTTAGTAAACTAGCAAATTTGAATATTTATGGACATAATTCCAATGGGCAAGGTTGCTTCCGCACTTTTAACTCCTACTTTAGGTAGACCTTCCGGGTTTGAGGAAAAACAAGGTTCTGAAATAAAAAAATGACTATGACAAATGTAATGATGGACTTTGATTACAAGTGCAGGAAGCAGCTAAAAGGTACAGAAAAGGTGCCGCGGAAATGAATAAAGTGCCAAAATACCAAGTAAAAGTCAAGCATTAAAATGGAAATTGAATATTGGGTGAAGTATGAAAATGTGTAGCAGAGTAGCCTTTGGTTATATGATGGTGCTTGGGGGTTCTATTGTTTTTGCATACGTTTCTTAAAGCCGTTGAATGAATTTGTCCATTTGTAACCGGAAGTTGCACAGTTAAGTGTGTTTGAATGTAGGTCCAGCCTTGGAATGTTATTTGGGATATTTTACAAATCATCGTGTTTGTGCTCCAGTGCCAGTAAAACAATAAGTGCGTACATGCCTACGTGGCTAGTAAAAATTCATTCTAATTCCTGTAAAACACATTTCTAACGAACATCATTTAAGATTCGGTGGTTTGTGCTACTCGTAAGATGAAATTATTATTCCGTAGCAAAAACAGTTTTCTGACTTTTTTATTTTCACCCCATAGCATGTCATTTTTTAAAGAAATTGCTTAACACCTATGTACTATGGCTACTAAAAGGAGCAATCAGCTCACTGGTTACCTCAGTTGATTAGGCATTCGTTACGAAGAGTGCTAATTATTTTTCATGGCTAAGGCGAGTTCATTATATGACGAGATTAAAAACAACAACAAAGCCCATGAAATTCGCAATAAGATGACGTTTACGTAATCCGAGCCCTTAAACTTGCAATAGCTTGCCAATGAATACAAGCAAGATAAGGCTTTTTTGCATATCCCTATCCCAAATCTAACCTAACAATGCCTGCTTTGTTGATTCTGGTAAGTTGCGATTATCACAAGTTACATTAAGCTTGCGATTAGCACAGACGTTATCGAAGGTATTATGCTGATTTTTTATCATGTAAATGTAAAATGAGAATACACTTACTGTTCTGCTTGTGTCATTACAGTGTCTAATCAAACAGTGCGAAAACGGTGCTACTCATCAGCGATTGTTCATTGGCAGAAATTACGATAAATATTTGTATATGTGGCTGTTACATAACAGGCAACATTGCATGCCTAAGTATATGTGCTAAATTATTAGGTATACGTATGTATCTACCTACCTATATATGTACCCTTTCGTGGTCAGCTTCACTATCGCAAAGGACTTCAAGTAAGTTTGCTTGCGCGTTACTGCACTGCGTTTCCAAATTGGTCAAGTACTGTATGCAGTTCACACACAGCCACCGACCTCTTGTAGGACTGGGGCTTATAGCGAATGCTTGGTAATTAGTATTAGTAACGTAATTCAACGCGGTCATAGGTAATCTCCGCTGCACCTAAATCAAGGCGTCCCTATACGCGTTGCTCCTCATAAAACTGACATTCACATTGCAACGTTAATCTCACTGATTCGAGTTTAGTTAAATTATGCAAATTCATACCATTATCGGTAGTTCATACAGGGAAAGAGTATGTAGAACTTACTCAACATAAAAAATTAGTAGATTGCCAACTCTTATAATTTAGTACCCAATCCTTCATTAGAATCTCAAAGCCGCTCATAACTACGAATGACACTGCTCTGAAATATGTGGTGCTGATACTGCTATCATCTTCCGATATTAGTTTGAGCTTAAACGATGTAATGAATTTAAAACAGATTTAGATTTACCATTTAAAACGATGATTAATTACAATCAACGATGTCCAAATGTAGGTTGCACGATTTTCATGCATTCACAATTCACGATGACTAATGCTGCAGAGGGCACTAATTTTTGCTATGTATCACTTATATGACATACTACCTAATAATACAGTTTGTTAAATGAGACAAGGTCTTTAGAAAAAAATGTAGGGTGAAGGGGGGTGGCGTCTAAATCCATAAAACAAAAATCCATAAGGCCAAAAATCCATAAACGTCCAAAAATCCATAAATCCAAAAA
>JAHZND010002405.1:0-10623 GCA_027744115.1 Acrocyrtus sp. NNG-2020
TGTGAAACTTGTATGATCTTACCTCAGCCTCAACTGCATAAAAGCATAAACATAAACATGGTAAAGCAAAGAGCAACGGTAAGAAAAATATTCCTTGAATTTTAAAACAGCTCTTCTGCGAGCCAGTTTACTTCCAAATTAGCGATATAATTTGAGAGTACGATGTGGGTGCATTTCCTGGATATTTTTTCACATGTCGTAAAAAAGTGGTAGTGGTGCTCTAAAAGAAAAATAGCTTTTCCAGGGAAATTGACGAAGATGCTTTTTTTGCACACTCACTCCATCTTTCGCGGTGGTGGCATTTGGTAGCGCCTAAAAATGTTCTCTAGTTGATATCGTTATAGTGTGTCTGCTCACTTTGGCGGAATGGATTCAAACTACCCGATGACTTTTCTTTTCCACACTCCCCATTACATTTTTTTTGGTGCTATCAGAGGCGAATAGAATTTTTGTGTACATCCGAAACCAGGAACTGTGTGTGTACTTCCTTCTGAATCGTTTGCCATCCATAGTGTTTCTCTTTTGCCTGTCGGGCCCTTTTCTCTCCCTCTCAGCCTGACCGAAAATTCCAGACGTTTTTCCATCTAAAAATTTCACGCTACCGTGCTCACGAGATCTCTAGGAAAAGGCAAATATACAGCAAAGCAATTCAGGATGGGAATTTTGTATAAATGTGGGAGTTCGCAAATGTAGCTTTTTTGCTTTTTTTCCCTCATCCTTTCCCATTCCTTGACTCCTTTTCCCTGTGTTGACGTGAACACAGATTCTCATTTTATAGGTGGACTAAACACAAAAAAACGGCTCTGTGATGCAATGCAATAGTGGCAGGAATACATAAATGCATAAAGAAAAAGTCAGGGAGAAGGGACGCTTTCTCTCTCTCAGCCTATTCATCTTACAAGTCCTATTTTCATTTCCATCTGTGGCTCCAGGCATCTTGGCCACCAAGCAGAATAAAACAGGCAAGGTAAATACTAACTAAGGAAGGTTAGCAGTCAACCACGCTCAACTATCGCATACATTGAAGTATGATCATCCGTGTAAAGCGGGCTTCTCTGCTCATCGTTGACAGCCACTCTTTCATTCTTGTAAAATCATTCCGCCTCGCATCGCTTAAGCGGCGAAGTAGAGAGCCTCAGCTTTTCACGTTTCATAACGCTGAATATGATCACTCACATTCCTACTTTTCTCGTCATAAAAAAGGCTTCTTCAGCTCTACACGCCTTCACTGCTCCGAGAGACACTTGGGCAGGGATGCGTGAAAACGGTAAATTGATGAAAGTATGACGTTTCATCTCCTATCGTGTGGGATGGGAAAATATATCTTGTGTTCAGCTTGTCAGGAATTTTCGGATCACAATGAAAATTACACTTTCATACTTTCCGTTCGGCTTTACTGTTAGTAGCAACTGTGACGCAATGTTTTGCCCACGATGCCATGCCAGTCAGGTGAACCCCTTCCTCTAAAATGTCACTGTGTATCCAGTCCTCCTTTATGTGTTTGGCGATCATGTCGCAAAAAAATGGAGTAAAAAGCCCTGAGCCGCTTGTTGGCACCACACCTATTTCGCAATATAGGCAATTGTACTCCCGCTACTTTTGTCCAATACAAAAAACTTTCAGGAAAAGAGAATTTTCATCAGACGAACTTTGTCCATTTTGCACATTCCTTTTTTATGAGTGATACGAAAAAATAAGTGGTCGACTCAACGACGGAATATTTTGAGGTTGAATAAATATTTGTCTGCCCTTCTGACACAATTTATCAGCATGAAGGGCCACCATATCGGAAAAAAGTTGTAGGAGTGCTTCTATTGATACGGCTCCCCATTTCCATTTGATATAAGTACATAGCTCCGCACGACAAAGACATGATGAAATGGTTTCCCCCGCCTGCCTGCCTTTTCAAGTGTACTGTTTGGAAATAGAATGCTTTCACAAACGAAAAGATATATATTTTTTGCTTCTTTCTCAGAACCGGATATACATAAGCCATGTGTGGTGTACACCGATAGACCGATATGAGAAAAAATTTTATACCTCGCTTTTAGGAACATAAACACCTAGTCAATGCGCTTTCCGCCTTGTTTGACTTACAAAAAGTGGAATAACAAAATTGGCACGGATACGTATCAAAACTAGACAAGAGGAAAATTGATAGTGCTGCCGCGAGTAATGGTCAAAGATTGCTCTGAGTAGGTAGCCTTCCATTCCAATTTTTCTCAACCGTTCAACTAGTTCAACCGTACTAAATATAACGAAGGACATGGGTAATTTTTAGATCCCTTTCTGGGAATGATGAGCGAGCGCTCATTACTGCGTGTGGAACTCAGTTTGACCCACTTTTTGCCAAACTGCGTGTAGTGTTTGAATGCTAACGTTTTCATTCATAAGATTCATTTATGCCTGAGCCTACACGTATTACACATGTGACTGACTGCAAACGTCCTGCACTGCCCTAAATTTTTCAAACAGTTAAGTAATTGGAATTCTTCGTATTTAACTCAAGCATAGTTAATAAAATTCTTTTCGGTGATGTTGCGCTTTGCTGTAACGCTGCTTTGAAATATTCGGATAATTCCGCTGCTCGCGGATAATACAGATAACCGCACCTGAGGTGTGCTTTATCCACCTGAGCAAGAAGTTTTTGGCGCAAGATTAGTAGCCTCAAGCAATTCCGCTACACAAATCGATTTCAGTTGATGTTCGTGGTTGAGCTACACGCTACACGTGCTAACATTGATGGTGAAATGTGATTACAAAGGAAAATGTATCTGCCATCTTCCCCGTACATAGTTCACTCTAGTGTACAGGTTGATTGTGATATAAAAGGGCTGACTAATTTAGGCACCTTATCAGTGAAAGCGGTGCGGTGAAACTGCTAGCTGCAGCTGAGATCCATCAGCCATCAACATACCTACTCATAGAACCGCACGTTCGCTATTGAAAATCTCTAAATTAGTACTTGACAGAAACGGGAAAACAGGAAAAGCACTATTTATTTATCCCGACTTTTATCCTTTCGCGTCACAAACCCTTAACCAAAAAATACACTCTTAAAGCGGAGCCCATATAGCAGTTGTCAACAGGACGGAGTAGTACTTTCTCCGTAGTAAAAATGCAAAAACTTTCTTTTCTTACAAATTTAAATATCGGGAGGGCTACACAATAGCGCTGCATACGTAAAAGGGAGGAATAAAACGCAACTTTGTTTAGAATTGTCTTTCTCCTGAAACCTATATTGAAAGAACACAGTGAACAAAAGAGCCCAACAAAGAAAAACTTTTCGACAAAGACTAAAAACGGAAGCATACCGTGAAAGAGAAAGATTACACAAGTAGTAGAAGCGATTGTATATTTTGGTAAAAGATTGACTTGACTGAACTGTCCCTTGTTTTCCAGACGCAAAAAAAGAAAGTTTTGCATTGCGACAACATTTTCTCTTTTCTATGCTCTGTTCACTTTTTTTTATTCTTTGGGAAACAGGTCCCCATTTTATTATTCCTTTGTCTATCTCCAACTCTTATTAGATGAATGCCTACGTGTAGACTTAGGTGGCATCGATATAGCCCCCATCATCATCCAACTTCCTATGTATTGCCCCTTTTCAAACTGAATCGGCCTCGTGGAAGGGAACAAAAAATGGACGTCTTCCCATTTTATGGGAATGGGGAAGGAAAGCATAAACAACGGTTTATTGTTTATTGGATTTCAGTCCTGATGCTTTTTTATTCTGGGTGCTTTCCTTCACTCACTCACCATACATTTCCCCTCCCTCTGCCATTTTATTTTCGTAAAAAAGGAATTTCGCCAACAACCTACAAACAAACTTATTTGTAGAAGAGTGTTCCTACCAGTGCGTGAAGAGAGGAGGAAGTGACGACGGCCACTGCGAAATAGGCGAGTAGAGGAAAAAAATGAAAATGTATACAGAAAGGGGAAACTCTCAGAAAGAAAACTTTTTTTTGCATGCCTACTAGTCGTCACGATGATGATGTTCAAGATGCCATATGTGGGTTACCGGTGTGTGCAACCATGTGATGACAAAACAATGCACAGAACGGGTTCTCCAAAAGGAGAGGAAGGAAGCCCCCTGTTACTGGAGCAGGAAGGCAGGGACAAATAAGTGGAAGTGTCCATATGTGTAACCAGTTTTTAGCTCCAGATGTGAATCAAAAAAATATCTTTTTTTTTCTCTGGGCGGAAGCATATCATTGCACACTCTAGAAACAGAGAGAAAGCAAGTCCACTGTAAGCAGAAGCAGAGGAAAACACTATGTTGGCTGAGCCAGGGTGGGTAGCATATGCAATTTTATTTCATTTCTGAGTATAAAAAATTGCAGACATCCAAAGGGAAAAATTCATTATTTTTTTTTGTTTAGAAAGAGAAAGGCTACACTCGGGCAAAAGGCTTTTTATATAAAGCTTTATCTATTTATAAAGACTTTCATTACACATTCCCCGTGCCAGTCCGACACTCTCTCAGAATGGTATGTGCATAGTGTCAGTGATACTATTTCGTTGGTAGTTGAATGCAAACAGATGCTCAATAAATTTGTCCCTTGAAGCTTACTAAAAAATATGCAAAAAGTGCAGTAACTTTAACTGCCCTTGCTTAGAGAGAGAAAGGAGAGCGTTCTCCTAGAAAAGTGTTAAACCGGATACGCTCTCGGAACAGGGGGGAAAATACTGTGTAATGAAGTAAGTGCATATGTCAGTAAAGAATGGTAAGAAAGACATGACATCCCTCTCAATGGAATACTTTTTTTTGAAGAGAGCAATAAAATATATTTTTGAGTAGATCACATCACACACTCGATCCGCGCGCATGGTGAGCAGATAAAACAAAAGGGAAGAGGTGCACACATTGTTCCACTTCCAGGTACTGCCTACTACGCGCGGAAAAAAAGTGTTCGAGAGAAAAGGAGAGGCTTATGATGATTCCGAAAAATAGAACAAATTGAGTTCACTCTGACAATATTAGTATTTCAATAGTTTTGCCAATGGCATACATTTCCGCCTCAAACTTATATACCAGGAATATGAGGGATTTGAAGGGGAAAAGGGGTGCAGAGAGCATATAGGGAGTGCGGGATGTTGTTGAAGTGAAAGGACCTTTCATATCTGTAAGCAAGACTTACGTCATGAGCATAACCATGAAAGTTAAAATAACCATTGGAAAAAACTTCCTGACATTTATGACACTTCCCAGAAGACTCTGCTTCTGTCATTCTCTTATCTTTTTCCAGTTGTTTCCAGTATTCCAGTACTGCAGTGGGAAGGGATGTACACGTTCCGCTGCTATGCGAGCGATGCCCATTGTAAAAAGGAAAAAGGGAAAGAGGAAAGGAAAAGGTCCCCCACGCATATTACAAATATTACAATGGCAATAAATACAACAAAGTAGGAGTTAAGAGGATAAGCCTAACAGTACATTTAACTAGTTATCTCACTTCTGTAAGAAAGCCAAAGGAGCGATTTCCTCCTATAATGGATTTATATATTGCTTCCTTATCCCTTTTTAGCAGTGTCGGGCCTATTCCTGCACTGTAGCTTGGTCAAATCCCTGCTCGCCATACGAGCACACAGAGATGTAGCCTATTTCATTAAATTTTCTTCCTGCATTTGAAAATCGGCAAATTGACCGAGAGAAGTCTAAAGGCTTGAATGAATGAAGGTTTAATTCCGCTTAGAATCCACTCTATTAGAAGAATACGACTGGAATGAGAGAAACTGCTAGTTTAAATGGAATTTTCTTTTTGGGAGGGTGGGCATGTGAAATCAAGTGAGGAAAGGAAAGAAACCCTTTTTCCTCTTTCACTAGAAAAAAATCCAATTCCCCGGCGTTCACGTATACACGTATATACATAGCACGTAGTAAATGCGCTTCGTGCTATATCTTCATTGAGAGTGTAACTGAAGTGAATGCTATCATTTAAGAAGCCATCTGAGGTCCATTCATAGAATTTTTCAAGCTGCTGCTTTTTCGCTCAGCATTTGCCAGAAGCATCTCGTCATACTTTTTTGACCAGGCCAACCCAGGCACTGTGTAAATTTCAGCTTAAGTCAAGGGGAAATCTGTAGATACAAGACTTATACAGAAATATTTTTCTTTAAAGGTAGTTGCCCTTTTTTCGTTGACTTTTCCATACAATTTTGTCCTTTCTCAACCTTTAGCGATTTTTTAGCATATCTTTTTTCCTTTTTTTGCAAAGACTTATACAGAAATATTTTTCTTTAAAGGTAGTTGCCCTTTTTTCGTTGACTTTTCCATACAATTTTGTCCTTTCTCAACCTTTAGCGATTTTTTAGCATATCTTTTTCCTTTTTTTGCAAAGCCCCCACCTTTTAAAGTGCTTTAAAGCTGAGTCCAGAGACCAGGAAATTTAAAACTCGATAATACTTTTCGACATGAAAATAAATATGGGCTTTTTCACCTTCTCACTTATAGTTACTTTTTGCAGAAGCTCTCATTTTTGGAGATGCGATTTCCCCCATTCTAATTTTTCTTAAAGTACCTACTCCTTAAATAAAGTGGCCAGTGTCTAAGTACGTGGCCCAGCTGCAGTATGGCTCTGCTTTCATGCTACCTTTCCAAATGTGTGAAACGGAGAATAAAGGGGAACTCTAATCTTTAGGTCAGTTGGCTGTCCGCTCTGCTGTACGAAAATTGATGCGGTTTTTAGAAGTACTTACTTAGGTAGTGGGAATATTAGAGTAAAAGGAGAAGTATTTTGCCTAGCCGGTGGAGCAGGAAGGAAGCCTTGTGTGTGTGCGGGAACTGCGGGTGAGCTCCTGGATTTGCTTGAGTAATGGTTGACCGTCTGTGAGATGAAAGAAAAGTAAAGAAGGTACTCGTACCATCTCCACAAGAGCAGTGAAATACTTTCGGAATGTCGCACAAACTCAATACCACTTTTCTTAGAGATATGCTTTCCCCCGAAAAGAAATATACTTAAAGTACATACATAGAATACAAGTGCCTTCTTCTAGGACGATTTCAATTGCGTACATCTTCGAAGAAAAAAAAATTCAAATGGAGTTTGATTTTTTACTCGGCAAAAATTACATTTTTGTATCAGTGCGAGAAGGATTCTACGCTGTTGTGGAGAATAGGCTGAGTATGGTGGAAAGGAGAGGAACTATTTTTAGACTAAAAAAAGTAGAGGGGACTCCCCGCATACTTAAGACTGAAGATGATATTTTCCAAGCAAGTTGGAAGCATGCCATGATATGTGTCTTCTGTATGTGTACCTTTCTTTGAGTGAAAGTCAACTCTCTGCTCAAAAGAGGAAGTAGCAGAGACCCATTTAAAAAGCTGGAACATGCATGGAATAATATAGCAGGGAGCGAAATGCAATATTCTTTATCCAATATAAGATGATGAGAGCTTTCTCCGTCCTGGTCCTGTTATGCCTCTTTCTCCTTTAAAGCTCTCCATGTGTCTTCATGCATGTAAGAATGTCATGAGCCATTTCATCAACGTAAATAGAAATATTTTTTTTGTGATGTACCCCCTCCACTCTGTGTCACTTTTTTAAATGCGGGATGAATGAGTACCACTGTTGCGTCTTTCCTAGGAAGACCGCTTCCAGGGCAGAATAATAGAGGTTTTGCATACAGAAATAGTCCTCTCTTTGCCAGCGAGTATGCCGATGTGTGTCATTTGCCTTTTCATGTCTCAGAGAGATCCACACAATTGTGTGGTGGAGTTGGAGGAGTGACGGCAATAGGAGAAAGTTTTCCCCGTATGCACTTTACATCTTTTTACTCTAGATTTCCTGGAAAACTTTTTTTCCAAGTATAGTGGTGAAACAGGTCACATGAATTGCAAATAAGCTCAGTAAATTGTGTAAGGTTGTAAAAATGTAATATGACGGTGCTGATGGTAGATGGCAAGGAAGAAGAACTTCCATGAAATTTGTAATTGTAACTTGAACATGAGAAAAGCATCACATGTCAGTAAGAGTTCATAAAAAATTTAAGCGTGCTAAAGCAATTTTTTTTCTTCTCGTTTAGTCTCACGATACGGCACAACTTGTGCAACTGAAATGTCAACGGTAACGGTATAGCCTCTCCGTGATGTGCAACGGACGGCCAGTTCTCCAAATTGAAGATGTCAGAGAAGAGTAGAGAAGAGTACTGCTGGCGGACTTACCTGGAAAAAACAACAAATGAAAAATGTCAATTAGTTTCAGTAAATGTATTTTAGGTGCAGTTGGAAAGAGAGCTTGTTGGAGAAAAAAAAAGTTGGAGCATAGAAAAACGGACTTACCTGGAAAAAACAACAAATGAAAAATGTCAATTAGTTTCAGTAAATGTATTTTAGGTGCAGTTGGAAAGAGAGCTTGTTGGAGAAAAAAAAGTTGGAGCATAGAAAAGCAAAAGGCAAAAGGCAATTTTTATAGCTTAAGCTTAAGGTACATGCCTAACTAGAGAAGTTCCAGTTTTTTGGGACTTGTCAGCGATAGGTATAGTTAGTTGGCATACTTTCATCCAACCGTGTAATTATGCATTTTAGTGTTAGAGGCGATATAGCAGTAGTGCCGTAATGTCAACGAAGCGAAATCTCCTGTCTTGCAACTTTTGCTCGGATATGGCTCCTCCCTAACTGTCAAATTACGTTATTAGCAGATGCTCATCTTCACTTTTCGATAAGTTGACACTAAACTCCAAGACTCTTCACACCAGTTCATTGGCACTTGTCTAGTCAGCATCTTTTCCTTTGCTACTATCATTATCGCTACTTAGCGAAAACTGTGCACAAGCACATTATGAGATAAGCCTATAGCGCTAAACTATAAATTATCTAGTAAAGCGAGCAGCTTCTCAAGTTTGATGAAAGCTGTGAGTTTTTTCTTGAGTCAGCTCCTTTTCTCAGCTCCCCTTTCTTGTCTCTGTACTTAAACTTATTCAAGCCTACTTTCAAAAACAGACGTCATATTATGCGCCACACAAGATGAGGGGGACAGCGAGAATTTATAATTAACTTTTTGCATATTATGTATGGGCGGGAAAGCTCAGTTGTTGAGGAAGCTTCTATTTTGCAATATTAATTAAAGTCTACTCATGTACTTTTTGAATACAAAATAAATTAGATTTTAGTACAAGAAGCGGGTGCAAAATGAGATCCCGCTATTTAATTTTAAATTCTCGTCGCCAGCCTGGGACTGCATCTGACGACGAGATCAAAACAGAGCAAAGTTCTTCGAGAGCCGACTTGCAACAATATTTTTTTTGTTTTGTGTTCGTCCAGCCAATGAAGTAGTTTAGATCATGACTTCACTTTCCCATTTCCCCATTTTGTGTTGTGCAGTCCCCCACTTACTCCTAATCTTGGTAGTTGGTACTTGCACGAGCTGAAGTTTACTTGGGTGCTTCAGCACGCTTTCCCTCATCGATCCGTAAGTCATGGTCGTACACGTATACCCAGAAGGAGCAGGAAATAGAGCGCTTTGCGGTGGCTGAGTGTGCACATCACACTAAAAGATGTGGAGAGAGTAGGGTTGCATAATATGCATCATATAGACATACCATCATTGCAAAATACTATTCCTCGAAAGAAAGGTTTGCACAGTATAAAGGCGCTAAGGCATACTGGCACAGATTCAGCTTCCTCATTTATAGATGAGATTCCTTNATTCCTCGAAAGAAAGGTTTGCACAGTATAAAGGCGCTAAGGCATACTGGCACAGATTCAGCTTCCTCATTTATAGATGAGATTCCTTTTTCCATGAGAGCCGACAGCATATCCGCAAGAATCTTCGGAAGGTAAGTTTGACATTCCCGTTTTCATTTAGCTACCATGTATCCTTTCAACGCTGCCTCTCCACTACTTTACTGCAGAGTAGTTCCCCCAAAACGAAAGCGATAACGGCAGTATGATGAGGAAAGCGCTGAAGGTTTATTGCCGAAAGAGGAAGGCAAAACCTTACTTCTGCAAACAAGAAGAAAGCGAAACGGCAAACGCTCTGAGGAAATATTGCTTTCACTCTCAACCTCACCCCATTACCTTGTAGAATGCAATAGCAGGAAAGTAATTTGGAATGATGTTCTGGCGAAAGAGGGCAACAAAATGGATAAGCACGATTTCCATATAAGTGCTCGCCTATGTAGCTCAGGATAATCTTTAGGATAGCAAAAACCTGCTCCTCCTATAATTCTATTGTTTTAATACTTTTCAGCATTCGCAAAAATATGGGTACACTCCCCAGAAAAAGTCTTTTCTTTTAATCGTAAAGATGATAAATGAATATATTTATAAAGGCATTTTTTGAGGTTGCCACTGATGTAGGCCGTAGCGAAGAAACCTCGAAATGACAAAATTCACTCCAGACAGCAAGATATCAAGATGCGGGAAAACGATCCCACATTTTTCATCTAACATGAAAGCCCTCAACAATAGCTTTTTTTATGAAAGGCAGAATCTATATATCATACGATATGATGATGACGCAATGACACAATACTAAAATGACAAAAAAACCTTCATTATCTATTGTTGGAGGACTGTCGCTATTATATAGGGGTACAATTTTTTTGCTAGGTATTGTAAATTACCTGCTTACAACGCACCTATTTAGAGTTCTCGGTACAATACACTCGATACATATCATTATTTGT
>JAHZND010002406.1:0-14715 GCA_027744115.1 Acrocyrtus sp. NNG-2020
CGTAGAGAAATGAAAAGGAAAGCGATGCAACATTCAATTTTATGCCTCGAGAGTGGACGGAGATTCAATCAATCAATTACGTATGATCAATGCCACATGTCAATATCCGTATCAAGCTTGGTTAGACACGCATGTCCCCCCGCTCACAGTTACTCGCACTCATTGCCATATTTTTACCTTCAAGTATAAATCCTTACTTTTTTTTCATTCAATAATATTAATGGCATAATGGACAAAAAAAGAAAGAAATTTAAGTAACATTGTACTTACCTACTTACTTTCTAACGGAATGAGCATGTAGCTATTTCTGCATTGTTAGAAAAATTGCATGGACAATATCGTCAGAGTCTACTAGCCCACCAGGCATGGCACACTGGGCCTGCATGACATGTAAAGAAAATTATGCTCATTAAAATGATTTCCTCCTGTGCGGCGTTGATGAAGCATTCTCATCTTGGTAAGAATAAGAATACTCCTCAGATTTGAGATAAGGGAGGACAAACGCAGAAAAAAAAATATGACGACTCGTAACACGAGCACGAGCATAAACCATTTAAGTAAGATGCATAGTATTCCCAATGATTAAAAATGTCGTTCATTCCAACATGAAATATTCTTCTGGTCAAACACATTTCTACAAAATAAAATGATGTTAACAACCTTGTCAGTTACAAATTAATGCATTTATTACATTTCCCTCCCTTTGTGCACTTCGATTGATTCATTGAGTCTGCCTTTGTGTGTACTTTTTTTTACTACTTCGACATCTTTGAAATGTGGCGATATTGATCCTCAAAATCTTGATGTGACCTTTCATTCCTCAAGAATGTTTTTATGATGATAATGAAGTGAGGGAATGAAGGAATTACATTAAGAAAAATAATTTTTTATCCTAGAAAAAAAAACGAATCTTTTGCTCGCTTCCACTGTTCCACTCTCAGGAAGGATGCATTGTTACAGAAAAATATATTGAAAAAGTGCAAGTGATGCGATTCCGATAAGATGCAATCTGAAAATAATTGCATTGGAAGAGATCAGACCACAAGCAGAGATTTGTGTGATGCTCTTGTCTAAAGAATATTTTGCTGCGTGTTATTCCGCTGTATTCCGCTGTTTATTTTACTTCATTAGAGTGGTGACCTGAAATAATTACGTCGTAGTTTCTGTACTTTATTACACTAACTAACTTGTGAGTTGTGACGGTTAAGCCTACGAAGGGATCACTTCTATAGGATATGCGCTTAATTTTCATTACTCAAAATGTTGACAGTGGATTTTTATGGGATCCACAAACGCAAAGTGCTGTTCCGTTGATTGCTATACTGACCAGTGTGGAGGAGAGCAGAGCATTATCTAATTGAAAGAAATAGGCAGGATCGTGCTCCACATGATGGTAGGTATATTAAGCGATGGAGGAGGTCATATTTATGCTCATTTGTTGAGGGCTACATCTGTAAAACCAACAAAAGCTGCTCTTTTTTTCTCTCGTATGATGCATGACTAAGGGCAGTACAAGGGAAGGAATATTTGTGACGAGTTCGAATGGGAACTAGCGCCACAGGAATTCCAAAGGGTAAGGTTCACTCTTGCTTTCTCAAACGCGACCAAACAGACAAATTAGATTCTGTTTATTTATTACGGCTGTGTCCATGTGCTCGCCTAGGTCTGTAAAGGGAAGGCACTCTGCTCATGCTTAAGTTTTATGTGAGGTCTTCAAAAATGAGTATAAACTTGTTTCAATAATAACGCTGTTTATTATTACCAATAGCCAGCTCCGCTAATATATGAAGGGCAACAGAGAGATTCAGCATTAAAAGTAGTTCACTGCTCGTTTCTACTTCACACAAGTCTACGGACAGTTTGTTCGCATAATTTAACAATGCATCATATCGCGTGATGTCGTCAACAAAATAATTGTTAGAATAGGCTTGACGAATGAAGCCTCACTAAAGCGTACATGCTAATGAAGAAAAAACGCTTCACTGACATTGTAAATTTTCACATGAAAATTTATCATACCAAGTGAAACCACTTTGCTCAGTTTTTTTCAAATTTTAATAGAGCAAAAACATACTTTTTAAGGGAATCTCATAACAGCCCACGTAGCACAAAATGGATGGAGAATGTGCTAAAAAAATAGTTGCAAAGTTGTGTAAATAAGTTGTCATTATGTAATAGTAAAATTATTATAGACCCTACAAAAAAGCTAACTTTCTTAGTGTTAGCTACCGTCTCAATTGCAAATTATATCGCACTAACAATTTACAATTTTACAATTTTACCTACGGAAAAGGATCAATGTCAAGTGTCAAAATGCAGAAAAAAAGGAATGTTATTGTGGCCAATTTGTAACTGGTTGGGTATCTCTATCTCTCTCTCCCCTTATCAGCGTTGCATCGACACTATCCCTTGCCCATTTCTATTTTTTAGCTGACAGTAGACAGGGTGACCGAAAGAAAATGCCACTGCCAAAATTGCCAATAATCCTGAATCACTTTCCTTTATTTTATTGCCTGCTCATATTTTTTTGGGTTATACAAATCCCCAATTTCAGCTGCGGAGATAGAGATGTCAGATTGAAACTTCAGATGAACTCACAATTTTTTCTATCATGCAAATTCAGCCACAAAAAAATCAAACTTTTGCTCTAGTTTGGCTGTCCACTACAAAAAAAGGATAATACCAAACGAGGGTCTGCTCGCTTACTTTATATGATTTCATTAAAACATCTGAAAAATATGAGGTGACAGTCAAGAGCAAAATAAAAATGCATGATGACATTGTTACATGAAAAAGGAATGGAATTTTTTTTCTAAGTATATACACGGCTTGCACTTTGCAACAATAAATATTTAAATCTTGTTGAAAAATACGCACACACCAGAACAATATAAATATCGGCCTTTTTCTTTCCTCAATCTGTCCGAACGCTTTTGTTATATGAGGATTTTGCTCCTTTTGAGAGGTATACGCCTATTCTTGTATAGTGTGCTGATGTAGATATAATTATAATAATGGTCCGCACTTGCTCTTGTAAATATTATTGCCGAAAGCAAAAAAAACGAAAATTATTTGTTCGCATTTTTTGTGAATTCCTTACCTTGCACTAGTCAAGTCATTCCTCTTGATTGCTGCTTTTTTCCTTTTGTAAAATCCTTTTTTTCCCTCTTGAATTTCACTGTCATTAAGCATACTAGCGTAATTTTACGGCAACAATGTTGCTCCGCATTAATTAAGGGAGAGGGAACGATATCACAATTTTTTATTTCTACTATTTTGTTAGCTAAGAGGGAGGCTGGGGCTTATCGAAAAGTGGAAAAAATGGCTTTTTACAAAATCAAATAAATGCAACTTGAGTGCGTAGTGGTGAAGGACTAAATAAAAATGAATTGGGCGAAATGAAGGGTGAAGCGATCCAATTTGACTCATTATTTGAATACAAGCTTGCTCAGTTCAGGGCCCGCATCGCTCATCTCTGATGACTTTGCTGAAGCCCTCCGCACAAAAATTTTTTTTATCTCATTTCCCATTACAATACCTCAAGGCCGACAAATTTCCTTTGAAAAACCATAAAACACCACCAAAAGAAATTGAAATTAGTTCTTGTACATGCGTGTATTACTCAATTCTCAGCGCTCAGCGAATTAAGTCCTTTCAGTCGAAAATCCGCATTCATATTGGAAGCGCTCTTTGGTTTCTCAACAATCTTGAGAGAAGCTCGCCATTTGATAATTTAAATATTTAAGTCTTGAAAAGAAACACACGCGCAAGAGAGCAAATTCCCTTTCTTGCCTGTCGTGCCCAGTAATAAACCATATTAAAATGTCTGAAGTGAGTTGGGCGTGTGTGTGTTTGTCTTCCATTGTGAAATACGAAAATATTGATATTGAAACTCATTTTGCGAAATGCATTATATTTCTTTTCTCACTCGTAAAAAACAGTACAATTTACCATTTAAATCATGGTTTTACTTCTTACCTTGTCAAAAACCGCAATATAAAATCATCTGAAAGTAAAAATTGCTTTTTTCTGCTCACCAACTGCATTCCATTTCTGCTAAACGATAAATGACCGAGCACAAACTCAGCAGTGTAGTGTGCAGCTCAACAATTCAAAGTGGAAACTTTCACCTTAAAGACGTTCATGCAAATTGTTGCAATCTTCGCATCTGGTAGCGGTGTTTTAAAGAGGTAGAGATATAAAATATGAATAAAATTAAAGCAAGCATTAGTTTTTTAATACGCTCGTAAATTAGTCATTAACTTGAGATTAGGATTTACGACAATTTTCCGCTGTGAGGCGGATGATGATGATCGGAGGAGAAGCGGAAAGGAAGCAGAAATGTTTTGTGTGATAATAGTGCTAGTGGTAATTTTTTTTACTTTAGAAAAGGAATGATTAGCAGATAATGTCTCACTGGTTATAATGCGTTTCACGCGTGCCTTGAAAATAGTCCTTTCATTATTTCTCAAATACATAATTTCTGCATTTATTATAATACTTTGTGAAGGAAAAAGAAAAAACTTTTTTCAGGTGAATCCGCTCAATCTGAAAAGGCACGGGAGAGTCATTGGCAACTTCGTCGCTAGCATATTATCACAAGTTTTTCTTTTTCCATTTTAAATTCTAAACGTCCTTCCGTTAGTTAAAGCTCTCACACTCTAAATTACTCATTTTAGTGATGAATGGCTGCATCAATAATGGTTATGACTTCATAAACTAGATGCACGTAATATTAAATGAAAGACCTGTGGAGACTATGCAGAACAACGGAATCGCTATACAACTTTACCTCCTCGCCCGTCATGCAAATCAGCTTGAGTGTGTTATTAACAGAGCCAAGAGGAGAGTAAATACTAGAGACGAGATGAAATCGTTTTTTTAGCGAAAGCAAAAGCAAACGGAAGGCACATAGGGTAAAAAAATGCGGTTGTAATTACATTTAGTAGGTATGTATATATTATGTGGAATCAGGTGAGAACAGAAACGAGGCTCATAAAATCATTAAAGGCAGTGCTTGCATGTGACATGTCTGCCGTTAAACTTTAGAAATCTGTGTAGTCTCTACATTTTTTATTTTTTCAAAACTGATTTTTTTGTTGGATATGTCTACTGTCATTACACAGGTGAGCTGTTGACTGTGTGAGCTGAAAAAAGCACATCGCGCGCTTTGTGCTCATATGCAAAAACGCAGCTCAGTGCTCAGTGTTATTAAGCACTTAAAAAATTTAAATGCAATTTTAAGATCTCATAACTACTTCGTTATGCATGCATTACGACTTTACAAGTACCAAATGGAGAGAGTCTTATGTGCTCTCGATAATTGATCAATAACGTTAGCGTGAGTCCTAGAAGGAGTGCCTAAATGGAATTTTTCGTACCAGTATGGTGGTAACGGTAACAAGAGAGCTGCACGGTGTGAAAATGAAAATGTATGAATGGAAAACTAATTATGGCGAAGGCTGCAACGAAAGAGACATTCTACACGTCAGTATCATTATCATCTTCATCAGCTCATATTTATCTGTCTTTTCTTGCTAACAATATAAATGAAGCGTACTTAATGTTTGTTCCCTTTCAGAGTGCACGTGAGATTTTCATTAGTTTTTTTGTGGAACAAATTTTTCTTACAGAAATTTCAATTCACTTTTTACAAGACAGCTGAAAAAAAATTAGCTTGTTGTGGCGTAAGCGGAGAGTGAGGGGAAGTGTATTATGACATCGGAAAGAATTATTTTTTTGTGAAGTCAAAGTAAACAAGAAATTGTTTTGTGACGAAGGGACAAGAATACGGAATGACTGGTGATGGGTACAAAAAATATTTGTGCGGTTATTAAGATGTTTGTACCTGAAATCTCTACCAAGCTGCATCAGACAGAGAATTTGAAGAAGGAGCAGTGCTGTCTAACTGTTTTTGGAAAATGACAAAATATATTTTAACTGTCACTTTTCGTTTAGGATTATGTAAAACTTGGGTAGAGCTAAAACTTATAACGTTTACTTTTTTTGCTCCTATCGTTTTACGGCATGACGTAAGAACGTGGCCCTATTTTTCTGATGCCTGATCTGACTACTATGCGACTTGAAGCGCCATTAACTTTTAACGAGATTCCGCCATGACACCGCCACCGCCTTCACTTTGCATCTGCATCTCCTCCTGTGAGTGCTTCTCCCTTATCCCGAGCAGAATCAGCAGTAGACGGAGATACTGTCAGCGGAATTTTTATTAAAAATTATAAAAGTTTCCATTTTTGGTAAGTGGCAGTCATTAATTCTCTACGTTGGTAAAATTAATGGTATCAAATCAAATGGAGGAAGAATAATAATAATTAAAAGTAAGGAATGGCTCCTGACGAAGAAGTCCAGGGCGTTGATGACTTTTTTATTTCGTGGTGCGGACAAGTGTGTATGCAAAGTTTAAAGGTTTTTTTCTGCTTTTGTCCACTTCTCGAAAACTGCACCACTAACAAAACTACACAGAGCCTGCAAGCCGAAAGAATAATAATAACAATCTCTGCCTTTTAAAGGAAAAGACAGATTGCACGGCAACAGGGCATGGGATGATATATTGAGCCATCATTACGTTATCATCAACTGTACAAGATAAGAATGAAATACATCTCATTTTCATTCTTATTTTATCACAGTAATTATTATTCTCACTTTGTCGTCTCATCCTACTAAAAAAGCATAGAATTAGAGGTAAATCCTTCGTCATCCTCATCAAACAGATATTTTCTTTTTTGTGCAAACTTGATTCTCCTTACGGAGAGTAATCGACTAATCCTTAAAAAAAGATTGTGATGGTGGCCGTCGTCTTTTTTATTTTACGTTTACGGTTGACTTCCCTTTGTTGCTTGAGTGCTGCCATACACATCCCAGAAAAGAATTGCTCTCGTGGACAATCACTTCTTCGCCATCGCCACACCACCACCACCGCCGCTATCGCTATTACACTTACTACCGACAAGCCACTGTTTTTACTCTGCGCATTTCCTAGTTCGTAAATCTATGTAAGGTTTAGTTTCTCTGAAAGTTATTCTAGTGAGCTTATAGTAGCTCCTAGGTATATTGTTTGCATGAACTGCATTATTCATCATCTTTTCCATTCTTGGAATATCAGCTCATTATTTTGTAATAAAAAAGCAAAGTCAGATCGCCAGTTCCTGGTTATTAAAAACAGAAGTTGGAGTTAGGACGGAATTTGTCAGCCGAGCTTATTGTTCACTCCCAGCGTCCCAGCTACTGCCAATATAGCTAAACAATGCTGCTGATTTCAAAAGCGCTCAAATAAATTCAAAGCATGTGTGTCCAGTCAAAGGCAGGGCTTGAATGATTATTTTTTGGTGGACTGCTCTAAATTGAGTGCAATTATAATGGCTGAAAAATCTGCTGTAAAAAGCTATCTTAAAACAAAAATACTTATCACTCTTTTCATTAGGAGGGATGGTGGCTACTAGATGATAAATATTTTTTTAGATGGAAGCCTACTTAATTTTTTACAGTTTAATTTAGAGTAGCAAAGAAAACTCTATTTTTCTTGTCAGTTTTTATGATAGCCCATGCGTGTACTCTCTTCCGTAAGAGGCTATCAATCAAAAATATCTCGAGCCACTCTACCTAACCTAGTACCCTTTAAGAGGAAATACAAGAGCAGCAGCCATGGCAAGCAGGGTAAATGATGACGCTGGTGATGTAAGTATTGTGAGTACTGCCGACAGGCTTTACATTGTCAAAGTGCCTTATTATGAGAATGCTCTTGTGTGAAGTTGCAAAAAGGACAGATTCAAAATTCGATTAGGAGGGAGCTTTTAAGGCTTGACTTTATTTGGAGAGATTATGGGATAAAAATTTTTTTTAGTGAGAGAGCTGAAGAAACCTTCGCCTCCTGCAAATGAACTGGCTAGACTATTGAGTCTTTGGCGTGGCAGGGTAATCAACAAAATAGGATTTTATTTTCTTAAGATAATCGAAGAAAAAAAATGGAAAATGAAGTTCACGATCCTTCATCCAGACAAGCCTTGAAGGAACGCTCGTGCGACGTCTTGCACACAAGCCAAAATAAAAATTGGTAAAATATCGATACAGACATGGCATCTGGCAGGCACATCCGGAGGAAAAAAAATTATGATTGAGGGCAACATCCAGCATGATCAGGAGGCAGGAGTGTCTTAATCTTCCAGAAAAAAAATATTATATTGCTTTCTCGTTTTCCCCCGCTATAAAATAGAACATTGATACATTTAAGATCTATTGACGCTTGTGTGGTTTATCGCTGGACAGTAACAGAAGGCTTCTCTGGAGCGGACAGTTGGCTTTTGTTTGCGCACTGGACACAATCTGTGATGCGTTATTTTCTTCCCTCCACTTTTACTCTTCACTAATTATTGAAGGAGAAAAAGTGACATTTCGGGTTTTTGCTGAGAGATGTTGTCCGGAAAACAGAAAAAAAATCAAGCCCTTTTTCACCTTCCGAAAAGGAATTGTAGGCTATAGCCCTATCTTGCAAGAAAAATCCATCTCCTGTTTGAGGGAGGGCGTCATGTGTTCAAACAAGATTTTATGCTGAAAATCAAAAGGCATATGAGCATATGTCTTTCTCATTTCTTGAGGTGAGCTCGAAGAAGGAAGGCTGATAGTGAGTTTGAAAGGAAGAAGATGATTACGCTTCCCTTCTCCGCTGTTGAACTGGCTGTTGAAAAGAGCTACTTTTTTAAAAACTAGTGACGCTACTGAAGACTAAACTTGACTGCAAATCTGCAACCCTCTCTTCTGTTTCTCCTCGCTAGAAAAATTTTTCTGTTGCAGGACATCTTACAAACTTATTACGACTGCACCTTTTATACCAAAAGGCTCTTTTTTAGAAGACTTGATGTGATATGCGTACATAAACTGTGGTAAAGTGGTAAGTGCAACAGTAAAAAAAATCCAAGAAGAAAAAAAAGACTTCTCTGTAATAACGAGTTTATGCACAGCTTGCCTGCGCTATATAAGCTACGCACGTACATGCACTTCATGATATGATGAGATGAGCAGCTTCTTAAATGAGATTTGATGCTTACTTGCTTGGTTGTTGGTCGCAATCACAAGTATGACCATAACGCAATTGTACGTGTGTTTACTTTTGGGTTGGTGTTTGCTGAGATAGAGTGCAGCAACTATGCCTTCAACTCCACACTAAGTTTTTTTTCCTACAACAGTCTTTCCTACTTTGTCTACCTAATGCTGAATGCTGCCTAAATGTATGAAATGAATGCTTTTACTACACGGCTTCATCTATGAAACTCAGCAGTCTCGTGTAGAGTGAGTAAGAGAGCGGAGCGAGTCTATGTCAGTCCTCCTCACAAGTTGAGCAATTTTTGCATACATTTTGAGCAAGTCTTGGAAATTCCTGGTGAAAATTTGCTTATATGATAGCAAGCACATTTTTTTAAAAGTGACATGCATCATGAGCGAGCTGTGACATATTTCAACTGTTTTACCAAATTGGATAGAAAATAAAAATCGATTACAGATTTTTCCGTGACTGCGTCTGCGAAAAGCAAAGATTGGAAAGATAACTTAAAGTTGCCAGAGAAAAAAATTCAGTTTCAAGTTGAGTGTGACAGTTTGAGAAAGTTGTGTCATATTTCTGAAGTGTTTATAATTCAAGCGTTATTGATTAATAAACTTTCATTGGGTAATTCTGTAAGAAGGTTACCTACTTCAAATATATCTTCTCATCATCTTCCAAGGTGAAACAACTTGAGACCAATCTGCTTACTGAAGCGTCTGAGGGCATCACCATTTGAGTGAAGTGCCAAAAACAATTCATAATTTTGTGAAGCTCCACAACATAAAAGAAGAATCTACTTGTGTGGAGCTGTGACTGGTCACAATTACAAATCAAGAACAGTCATAGATTACATGTGATTGTCATTGTTATTTGCTAATACCATCGTCATTCATTATTATTGCATTGTTATTGTTCGATGATTAAAGAGGACTAAAACCATCTTGCTTTTGTCTTCACAAATTTTTTTTCTTGGGACCCTATATTGACTGATCAACATATCAACTATCGCGTAACGTAACTCCACCGAGGAGTAATAGCTATTTCCATTGTCTTTTTCGTCTGAGTGTGACAAACTTGTAAACAAAAAAAATCTAAAAGTGAATGAATTTATTTTGTTGTTGTCAGCGTAGTAAATCCTTGTTATTGTGCAATCATCATCATAATCAACAAACAGTAATGCGTATACATAGTCTCTCTTCCTCCCCCGTCGATTTTCCTCTTCCATTCAAAATTGCCAATTGACCTAAAGAGGAATTGACAGCAGTTTTCAGGCTGAACTTTCAGGCGCTCAAAAAAATATTTCAGCTTCAGTCTGAGCCATTCATCAATTAAGATGCTTTTAGCGGATTTCAATTGACTCGAAAAGAATTGAGGACTTGAGGATCTGTATTGTGCGGACTGGCAGTGTGTGTGCGCAATTAACATCATCATTAGTAACATCCTTTAGCGTTCTTATTATTATGTAATCCATTCCATATCCTTCAACGAAGCGATACTATTTTTTTCATACGAGAAAAGAATAAGTAAAAGCTGCTTATTAGTGCTAAAGTGGATGTAAATCAGTTACAAGAGGAGAAAAAAAGATACATGCCTTAAAAAGCTGTATGTTAATGGATAATAATAAAGCTGAGCGCGGGTTCTGCAAGCAGACTTAAGTGAATGTTCTCTTTGCAGTGTAAGCACTCGATACACTATCACTCAACTCATGGATGGATGCAGATGAAGACTCAATAATAATTATTGTCCTGCCATTGTTCTCTGCGTGAACGTAAAACGTGTCAGGAATTGACTAGAAGATATGAAACAAGTCTTGTACCATTTTTACTGATATGATGCACGCGTCAACCCTGTAATTTGGAAAAAGACGGGATAGCCATTTGAAAGGAAATATTACTTTAAAAAAACTATGCAATTTGTTTGTGCGTGGAGTGAAGATAGTTCCATACATTAATTCATCGACCTCCGTTGTCACTTGGAAAGAGAAGGATTTTTATTTCAAGATTGAAGTTGGACAGTAAAAACAAACAAACGAATATGTTTACGCTATGAAAAAGGAATTAGATTGAAAACGGCACTTTTTTATAATCCACTTGACAGAAATGTATTTTTGTTGTGTTTACAGCGTAAAGTTGTAATTGTAAAAGGAAGGAAAAAAAATCTCGCGTTCAATTCCCCATTATTTTGTATGAATCACCTGCACTTGCTTATTTTTTTTGCTCCACCCACGCCGAAAAATCAGGACAGGTTTTATACAGTGTGTGTGTACGCTAAGTAAACTCTAAATGAAAAAAAAGAAGGCTCTTTTAAAATTCAAATTTTTTTTCTCTCGAATAGCCTGATTTGGAGAAACTGAATAAGTATTTTTTTTTGTTATTATAACCATTATCTGTTCATCAAGAGCTCAGTGTCCTCCTCATCATCAGACTCAAAAACCAGGTGGACTTTTGCACACGCAGGACGATATTAGTTTTNTTTTTTTTGTTATTATAACCATTATCTGTTCATCAAGAGCTCAGTGTCCTCCTCATCATCAGACTCAAAAACCAGGTGGACTTTTGCACACGCAGGACGATATTAGTTTTCTAAGGTGCGTTGCTCTATACTGGTTTGGACGTGTGATTGGATTTATGGATTCCTCTTTTTTGATGTCCACCAACAGACTCCTCCGATAGAAAAAATTTTTTATGCTTCTAACAATTGCGAGAATACAAATGACAAGAAAATGTTTTTATTCTGAAAGGATGATGTGAGTATGTTTACTGCGTGAGTCCGTTTTTGTGCAGTGTCCAAAAAAATAATAATAATTCTCTAGACAATTTTTTTACCCCAAATACCCCACATACCTATAAGACTGAGAGGATGATGTGAGTATGTTTACTGCGTGAGTCCGTTTTTGTGCAGTGTCCAAAAAAATAATAATAATTCTCTAGACAATTTTTTTACCCCAAATACCCCACATACCTATAAGAGTTTTTTTGTTAGCGATCATGAACCATATCGTATCACATTGATACTAAAAAAGAGAAAAAAAAGAAGCAGACAACACAACAGCATAAAAACTCACCTACACACAAAACAGTGTCTAATCACTACCGAGAAAAGTGAGTGAACTTCCCGCAGAGTAGTATTAACGATTGGAGACAACTGTCACATACATCATTTTATGGGGAAACTTGTTGAGCCAGCTTTAGCCCAGTCTTCGGTTAATCAACTGAGCACATAATTTCTCATTAAGCACTCTGCAAAACTGGCAGCAACAACAGGAGAAGAAATTAAATATTCATTCTGTGTAAATTTATATCTGGAGTGGACTTCTTTTCTAGTTAAAAAAATACTTCAAGTGGAAGCTGTGAGCTTATCCAAATTCTCTGTCCTGTTGGGAAAAAAATACTTACTCGGGTAAGCAACAGATCTCTAATTGTATCTTGCATATCCTTAAACACGAGGCATGTCGCGCATTTCATCAGTGATTTACAGTAATAAAGAGTTTTACTGGCCACTACTGTACGAATTTGGCAGTGTACTTTATGATTGCGCCTCATTCCCTATAAATATATCCATTTACCACTACTTTACGAATTTGGCAGTGTACTTTATGATTGCGCCTCATTCCCTATAAATATATCCATTTCATGGTTGAGCTGATTTACACCGTTCCTCTGCTGCCTACATGGCATGGCCATCCTAAATATATTTTTTAAAAAACGTTTCATTCTAAACTTCAAATCCTAAAGAGAAAGAGGAAACAACTCCGAGCTAAAAAAAATTTACTGTCCCTGCCAGAGTTGTTGGTGTAGAAGCGCGCACGCTTCTGTCTAATAAAAGTTCATTGACAGTTGTTTTAATTGCTTGTGCGTTGAGCCACATCCACACATGAAAAAAACCATCGCATCGGCACTGTCCCTTTTTTTACAGACAGCAGATCAAAACTCGTGTCATTTCTGGGATTGTGATCTGCGCGGAGCTTTTGTCATCCCTTTTTAAAATGCAGGGGAATCCTGGCTTTATGTCAGTTGAGGCAATTTTCAGGCTGAGTGGTTGAGTGGTGTGTGCGATTAGCAATTTATAACACTTTCCATTTCCTCCTATCATCATTGGATTAGGACACTAATTGTTCTGACAATATTTTTTTCCCTTAAGACCTTATAGTCCCAGTACAATTATACTATGAGGAGAAGGCCTCATATTAACTTTTTCAAAACTATAATTTTTTTTCTTCATATGAAAATAAAAATCACCGCACCGCCCAGTGAAAACGTTACTGCAAGCGAAGAAATATAAAAAAATATGGGTACGTTTTGAAGTCTCCCTTTTTGCCCGCTGCTTACTTAAGAACTATAATTTTTTTTCTTCATATGAAAATAAAAATCACCGCACCGCCCAGTGAAAACGTTACTGCAAGCGAAGAAATATAAAAAAATATGGGTACGTTTTGAAGTCTCCCTTTTTGCACGCTGCTTACTTAAGTGCAGGCGTCATTACCTGTTCGTTGGAGTAAGTAGTAATCTTCCTCAATAAGAGTGACATTTTGCAAAAAAACGAGTAGTAATCAAAAAGGAACAAAAGTAGTGTTTAGGCTGAATGGCTTGTTCCTACAAAAAAAATATAAATGCCATCATGTGAGAAAAAACGAAGGAGAGGGGTAGGAGAGTGCAAAAGTGTAATTATTGTCAGTTAATCAATCATACACACACTAACTCAATTCAAGCATTCAAATGAAGTAACGGGCAAAACAAGAGAGATAGAACAGAACAGCAAAAAATCTATATATTTTAGGGCTTGCTATAAACGCTGAGCATAAATGTTGGTATTTGTAAGTGTACGTTTTCTGTGCTAGATTGATTGTTCCGGCATCATCATTCTGAAATTCCTCGCCTTAGCTTTCCCTTTCATCTTTGTGAAAAGGAAGGGATCTCTGATTTTGATTCCTGCCTGTCGTCTACTGCAAAAAAAGGGGAGGTGTGCATCAGCATCCCTTTTCCGCGAACCATTCTTTTTTAATTTTTTCATGGCTCTTGTCTATGTTTGGTGATTAAAGGGATTAAATCTAATAAAAAATAGTATCTCATTTGCCTGAAAGTGAGAAGGGATATGAAAGCAATGCATACCTAGTAAAAACGATTTTAATCACTTTTGCCACACTCTCCCCAGTGGAAGAAAGCTTTTTAATGGGTGTTTTTGCTGTAAAAGTAAAGGAATCGGATAAAAAGCAGAGATTATTGTCAGCGTTATTAATCACCTTGTCCGTTGACGCTAAATCTTGTGGTATTATACTGTAGTGGATTGTTTTAAACTGACCGTTAAGTTTCCGGATCCGGATAGAGGAAAAGAAAGAAATAAGTGGGCAAATCTGATACGATATGAAAGGCTTAATGGATCCTTTTCTCAACGAGAATGACAGGTGAGTGGCAAATGAACTTAATCTGAATATAAATAAGCTGATTAAATGTGAGCCGTACTGCAAGGCTACTAAAACAATGCGGAGTGCAACCCGCATAATATTTCTCTGCTATTTGATAGCTATGGTATCGTTTTCGCCACGCTTAATTGCTCCAAGCCTGGCTTTCCGTCTGAAACATGGTTAATGTCCTCAAGTCATTCATTCCATCGTTGAACCCAGAAATCTTAATGCGTAGAATGATTTTTATTGTCAGTGCGAG
>JAHZND010002407.1:0-21234 GCA_027744115.1 Acrocyrtus sp. NNG-2020
AAAAAAGAATGCAAAGCCTACGCTCTTTTTTGTTCCGGAGCAATAATGTGGAAAAATGAAATAATAGTTCGGCCTTTAAACTTTTTGGGCTAAGATGAGATTATTATTTGGGAGAGCCGAGAGTGCATTTATGCTAGATTTTCCGTCTTCCGTTGAAATTTATGGCGCAATTCCCAGCATTCCTAGCAGTTGCGATGAAAATATTTTGACGTGCTTTTCTTAGACTTGTATTTTTAGGTGTGTTCATTTAAGCAGTTTTGGGTAATGTAATCGCAAAAAGGTTACGACTGACATTTATGCTGGTTCTACATTACCTTAACATTTAAATGCACTTTACTTTTTAGTACTTGGCTTTGAGATCGCGGTTTTTGCACTGTAATTTTGTCATTTTAGTACTTACACGTGTTTCCTTTAAAAAAATTTAGTAATAACATCAACCTAAAATTTCGGCGTGTTTTCTTAAGTTATTGCAAAAACCTTTGGAATCATTGGAATGTTTATGCTTTTCAGCTCTGCCTTTTTGCAAAAGATAAAAGTTGAGGATAACATAAGCCTCTTAGAAATAAATGGGTGTGAAGTTAAGTTCCTGATATGAAGAAAAGGCTTCACCTGCACTCGTTCTAGTTACTACTTTGTTTGCTAAAAATAGCTTTTACATCAAAACTCGGAATAGTCGGAATTCGCACATTTAAATGCACTTTACTTTTTAGTACTTGGCTTTGAGATCGCGGTTTTTGCACTGTAATTTTGTCGTTTTAGTACTTACACGTGTTTCCTTTAAAAAAAATTTAGTAATAACATCAACCTAAACTTTCGGCGTGTTTTCTTAAGTTATTGCAAAAACCTATGGAATCATTGGAATGTTTATGCTTTTCAGCTCTGCCTTTGTGCAAAATGATAAAAGTTGAGGATAACATTAGCCTCTTAGAAATAAATGGGTGTGAAGTTAAAGTTCCTGATATGAAGAAAAGGCTTCACCTGCACTCGTTCTAGTTACTACTTTGTTTGCTAAAAATAGCTTTTACATCAAAACTCGGAATAGTCGGAATTCGCTATAGGAAATTAGCATAATAATAATAATAATTACAAACATAATAATCAGTTTGCGCTTTCAAGGTGAGCGGAATAGTAGCGGATGAGGATGAACCTCTCCTACACACATTCCTTACTTATTGTTCATGTTCATACGCACTCAGAGAGTGCTCATAAGCCATCCGCGTATTTTTTTCTCAACGTCTGCGAATTTAATATTTACACTTTATTTTGTCGACATTTTTAATTACTTATTGTTCATGTTCATACGCACTCAGAGAGTGCTCATAAGCCATCCGCGTATTTTTTTCTCAACGTCTGCGAATTTAATATTTACACTTTATTTTATCGACATTTTTAACTGCAATTTGCAATCAGCCATGACTCACAACTCAAGAAACTGTGTGAGTGAGCACAAGGAAAGAGTGAATGGATCCTGATGAAGAATACGGAAATGCAAAACTGCAAAAGTTTAAATCTATCAACGCACACCAGAAAACCACGTGTTACTCACTACTCACTACCCACACGACAAGCCGCTATAATGGTGCAGTGTGATGAATGAATTTAATGATTAATGATTTTTATTCATAACGACAAGAACATAAAGATAACATCTCACTTCTTCTCATGTAACATTTTATGAAGAGACATTGGAGGAATAAGGAGGAATAATTAACGGTATGTCTTCACTTTGCTTCTCCTTCTTTTGAGTAGGTGCAATCACAGCCGTTCCCTGTACTAGCGTCATTTTTTATTCTTACCGCTTAGCTTGTGTATGCAGAGCTATGCTCCATTTCCATTGTAGCTTTGTTTCCGTGAATGGCTCGGATGTGATGCTCTCGAAACCTTGAAGAAAACTTGACCATTGACTAGCGACGGCATTTATTTAATGTTGTTTAATGATGACACATGTTCGTCAACTTTTTGTGTCCACACAAAAATTAGCAGAGTAAATGCTGCGTTGCGTTGTGCGATTGGCTTTAATGATGATTATTGTTGTACCTTTATTTGCAAAGGAGCACTTTTGTGCGCTGTAGCCGGTGTCGTTATCGAGGTTCGTTTCGTAAAGATATATTACTGCTGTAGCAGCATCGCTGTTATCATGTAGGTTAGGTCGTATCTAAAAGTTGTTAGTGCAACAGCGTGCAAATTCACTGTGTGCGCATTCAAGTTTAAAAGAATGTTCTGGAAAGTTAACAATAAGGTGCTTAATGTAAAATGCTGGAATGCAGTATTTTCAATTAAAATTGGATCGGATAATTAAGTATTGTGCTATTTTTACCTTCCTGTATGATAAGTATGCTAATTACGCTTGCATTAAAAATGCTCCAACATAATAAGTCTCTTTTTAGCACAAGACGTGAAAGAGCAAAATAATGTCACTGTTTCAAATGCAGCATGTAATGATATGTAATTAATTGCTTACTAAACGGTAGGCTGAGCCACTTAAAATGAAACCTTTTGCATTTTTAGTCATCAATCTAGGAACTACAAGAAAATGGGAAATTGGGATTATATGTACCTTAGGTAAGTGCACCTTTTGAACTTGGAGAGGATGCCGAGCAGTGGGAAGGAAGTTTAACCGTAGCTGTAGCTGCATCATCATATATTTCTCATTCCTGACAGATTAGCCACGCCACAACCTACCCTCTATTGTGCCTCTTCTTAAAAGATGAAGCTCCTCTTGGGAAGGTCAACAATTAAATGGCCAAGGACATCAAGTTTTAAGAAAATGAAGCAGCTTCATTGTTGCTAGTTAAGTCACGAATATAACATAAAGTATATCAGATAAATTGGGAACCTGTTCATTTATCGATTTTTTATATATGCAGTTCTGGATTTTTTATTTTTCATAACGTTCCAAGCTGTACTCAATGACTTAAATGCATACCTATTCATACCGAAACCAGCAGCGTCAGTGTAGTCAATAACCCGAGGTTCCCAGAATTTCCACAAATGCACAAATCAATTTCTACGAACTCAACTAGCTTTTGTACACTACAAAATCAAACTTGTTGTTTTTGAAATTCCATGTAATTTAACTGCCATTTAATTATAATTACAGAATACGGGGCAATTTTCTACAAGTTATGCAGTACAAACTAATTTGGAGCCCTTTAGTTACGATTACGAGTAATCGTTAATTACATGCTGCTCATGTACCTAATTTGACTCGCTCCACCCTATACATACACTTTGATGTAGTAAATTGCGAAAGCTTTGATCGGTGGTTGCTAGTGTTGAGCTCTGACATGACATGGCATGGCATAAACGTCATGAAATGGAAAGGGAGTGAAGCTGAGAGCAAGAGTGTGTTATTGAGTTCAAACTAATCCGGGCTGAAAACTAATGTACACCTCTCCACTAATATACTTGACACATGCCGCTAGTCTTCACACTTACTCACCTACGAAATTACAAGGAACTGGTGGAAGCTCAATTGCCATCTCTTTTCTCCTTTGATTGACACATATTGACTTACCCCAGCTTAGCAATTTCTTCCAGAATTCCAGGCACACACAAAGTAACTAACCCATCATCCTCATTGAGCCATGTCTTTCAATTTTCATTTTGCGGAAATCCCAATTCACTGTAGGGATAATGCATCATAAGTAAAAGTGGATCCCTTATTTCCAGCAAAACAGCAGAAATCCACCTTTCGAAACTTCCTCCCAACATTTTCGCTACCGATGCCAAGAAGTGACTGCTGCAATGCTAGTTTTCCTCCTACCATTCATATGAGAGTAAGGAAGGGAAGTCCTACCAGACCGTCTAGGAGCAGCCCATTCCTTGTTTCAAAAAGTAGCTAGTGCCAGATCCATGTCCAAATCGCAGCGCTTCCTTCTCATTCCCTACAATTTAACATGTTTTTAGCTTTTGTTGCGTAACTCCTTCTCCGAACCAAATTCAAGTTCCCTTTTCCCTATAGCTCCGGGAGACTGGAGGTTTCGCCGGTCACTTAACAAAAAAACAACAGAAACCGTAGCCAGGTACCTAGTCTCTAACCCGACTACAATGTAATGTAGCACCACCACACTACCACGAATAAGCCCTTCTTTCAGAAAGAATGAGCTTTAATTTCCGCTGAAATCAATTTCTCCCTCTCTTATAGATCCAAAGTCATTTGTCGCACTTTTCCTATCTCACACATTTCATGTCATAGTTAGCTTGTTCATGCTTCTCTATAATTATTTTTTTTGTCAATAGCACAATCATCACCATCATCATCATCTCTATCGTCTCATATCAAAGACACTATAACAGCGAATCCATTCAATTTCTCGAACAAGCTAAGCAAACCGCCTAAACAAGCTCATCATGGGAAGAAAAAAAAGGCTCGGTGGAGAATTTGGAAAATGCTATCTCATTCTCATCAAGGGTTTAGGCTACAAGAGGAAAAGAGATTATCCCACATCCCACCAATGGAGAAATCTCGTAAGAGAAATGATGTTTTCAACTTAAGGATACCATCGCCTCATAACTCTGACGTCTTTCACGATGCTCTTCCGAAAACGGAGAAAATTACCCGAGGAAAAGACTCCTTTTGAAGATGTAGTGTGACTTTTTTTGTACGGCTTACCACCGGATCTTTAGGGTATATTTTCACATTAAAAACGTGTAAAAGCACAAGTTTTTTATATCCTATCCCATTCCTTTTTTTGAAATGATAGGGATCTCTTGTCGTCTTTTTTGTCAATACTGACAAAAGCTCTGATAGCATAACAGATGAGCCTGTTGCTCCCCCGCATCCGACTTTCTAGGGAATGTAGGCATATATAAGTTGGCTTTATTTATTGCTGCTGGAAATGGATTTTACCAGTTTACAGTGTGCAGAACTAGCGTTTGCCCGTTTTCGTAAGTACAAATAAAGGCATTCCAATTTTAATTTATTTAGCTAGAAGACAGCTCCCTATTCATATATGATACTGCTGTGTTACGAATTGCCGCCAACGATGAAAATTTTCTGTTAACTTTCTCCGCAACATCGTAACTGGTTTCAATACCAAAACTGTCTAATTGGGACATAAAATTGCAATATTCCAAAATAAATAGTCATATGAAAAAAGTGCAAATGAGTTTCCAAAGTTTTGTCTTTTGAATAAATCTACTCCAAACGTTCATGAGACTAGTCTGAAATGTAAAATAATATTATTTTGATGTTTACTGCCTGTAGGATTCTGTCGCTTCGTCGCCTACTATATCTAACTGTATATGACACAGATACAGGAAATTAAAAGTCTGCGCGCAAAACTTTCAGAATGACTAAAGTCGAGATGAATTAGAGGATCCATAGAGCCTTTTGTCAAAACATGCAAGGCCATTTCAAGTGCATCAAATATTTCATTCATCCAATCCCATCTTACCTACCTACTTCAGTCTGCATAGTTTGTAGTCTACAGACAACCTTAGCTGAAAGGAATTTTAGGTACGGTAACAATAGTGGAATTTCTGCAACATTCCTCCCTCGAGCTAATACCACATCCAGTTTGATCGAGTATATAATGTACCTAGCTATGTATCGGTATCGGTAGTTTGTAGTTATGAGAATGATTTTCATGATGAGAGAAACTGAGAGTGTATTTTTGTGCCTTTACTGCCAGTAAACTTTTCAAGCATTCCCAATACTGGTACCATGCTCTGCTCACGCCTACTTACGTAAGTTGCACCGTCGAGACTTTAATAAAAATGAATTGCACAAGTCTAGTCAGTCTCAATTTGTCAATTTGCAATTTAAAAATAACTGCAGAGAAGAAAAAGCGGAGTATCGCCCGGTGTTCAATAAAGATCTGGAAATTTATTTTGTTCGAAAGGATTTTGCTTTATTAAAGTTAAAACCGTCGAGACTTTAATAAAAATGAATTGCACAAGTCTAGTCAGTCTCAATTTGTCAATTTGCAATTTAAAAATAACTGCACAGAAGAAAAAGCGGAGTATCGCCCGGTGTTCAATAAAGATCTGGAAATTTATTTTGTTCGAAAGGATTTTGCTTTATTAAAGTTAAGAAAAAACCTCATTTCATTTCGTACATCTTGTCAAACACGAATTATTTCTCAAGGAGAAAGTGAATAGCTAAAAACCTACAGAAATCTACATAAACATAGTAATATCCAGCTTTATAGAGTAAAATAGAAGACAGAACTATATCACGGTGCGGTTACAGGATATTTGTAGAAGAAGAGGAGATATATTTTATTTTAAGAATATATACTTTTAGTATACTGTGTGGATTTATTATAGTACCTTAGTAAGGTATATAAAATGACATGCAATTTCCGTTGTTTTAATATGCGATGTACAAGATTTGTTTTTACTTCTCATCTGAAAGCCAAATTCCATGGACTGCCGCAGGAATTTCTTCTTTGAAGTAAGCCCTGCCTTGCTCTTTCATAGTTTTCGCATCCAAAAACAGGAGGAAATCCTTGGTATTTTCTCTATTATCCACTACAGCTGTGATCAAAACACCGTCATCCTCCGAGGTCGCTTTAGGATTTTGCACAAACTGCGGCTCCCCTAAACAATAGTGCTCACTCTCTCTCCAGAGAATTGTCTCTTTTTTAGAGGCATGAACTTTGCACACCGCATTCTCAAAATAGCCCTTGGTGGCAGAGCCTGTCGCATAATAAAAGCTTGTTTTCTTGGAAAGGAATCTCCTGTTAATTGTGGGGAGTTCGAGACCTGAGTTGAAAAAGCAAAATAATGAATAGAAAGTTACAGTTAGGCCATCATCGACTTCACCTCCATAAGTTAGAAAAACCTCTTTTCTCATCTTTTCACCTCTTTCAGTGATGACCTCAGGGGTGACCACTAACTGTTTTCCTCGCCTTACAGCTGTTGCTGTGCTCTTCAGGTCAGTGATACAATTCGCACCCTCTTCAACATCGGCAAGGTCGAGCAGCGGAATTACGTAGCGCTCTCCAACTGGATTGTCCATGTCGTCAATACTCAGCCGTCTCAGTTTGGCCAGATCCATTTTCTTCGTGAGAGCATTTGTATTCGGAAAAGTGGTGATGTCGATAACAATGTGATCATTGTGCTCAAAGCAGTTAATTATATGCAAGTAGAAGAATGGATTGTTCGCAATAACATCTGCCTTGAGAACCTTCCCGGTTTCCTTTTCAATTATGAAAAACCTGTTCTTGATGTCATCTCTCCACTCCAGCCAATCGCTCACTGGCGTAGATTTTGCGAGCACTGCGCCAAGCACTTTGCTCGCGTTAATTACGTAAGGCTGCTCGATTAAAATTAGATACTTCTTTGTCATCCCAAAACTGTGCATGAAACTAATCAAGCCGGTGTTCGTAGCGGATATGTTGGCAAGCACCTTTGCCTTTTTAAAAGTATCTTTTGGAGATTCATTTTTTCCTGCAGGTGGAATTTTAACAATCTGAAAAGAATCAATTTGTAATGAATTTTTTGCAAATGCAGCAAGTTAATGTTAGCTGGCACAGGTAAAAAACAATTTTCCTCACGGAATATTTAAGTCCTGCCAGGATTGAGCAACCAACATTGTACGTGTATCCGTCGTCGTCAGTGAGCGGATGGGCGCTGGCCATTTGTAGCCCAAAAAATTTGTTCGTGTCATACTTATTTCCGGATTTTAAGGTGTCTGGATCAATATCACGGAAATAGCAGGTCTCTCCCGTTGCGAATATATCACCTCCAATGTTAAAAATGTTTATGTTGTTGTTGTCCGAGAGTTCAGGGATCTAGACAGGTTGCAGAAATTCGTGTAGGTGGAATAGGTTGGACAGGAGGAAACAAAAAAGGAAATTTTATCATTTTTCTCAAGCCCACGGAAGCATATATACATCCATTCACCTTTACACCGTGTAATTTCACAAGGAGGAAATTTTGCAACACAAAACTATTTTTTTGCCATGCCTGTCTGTATCCGTTCAAGTAAGAAATACCAAGAGATAGATGAAGTGTCGCAATTTAAACGTTACTATTTCGGCATTTTCTCTCATCATCACATCCTATCATTTTTTTCTAGCGCTTTTTTTACTATGCCTCGAGTTACGAAATACTAGAGAGAGTGTTCTACGTCTTCTCATTTTCTAAATGTCAATGCCCAACAATAATGGGAGCACTTACAAGTGATGGAACCATTTTCGAGAAAAATCCTTTTGTAGGATCTGGTGCAGATGCTTTCGTTCCAAATTCAGTTATAACAGGTTTTTGAGCCATGACAGCCTTTTTGTAGGCATCCGATTCCAAGTATTTCTTCTCAAAACGAGCCTTTCCATTTTTAATGTCGAACTTGGACACGAGGGCATACCCATCTAAATAGTGCTGCACGGTGAAATCCTTCTCAAAGTCAAATTTGCCAGGTCCAATTCTCATGTAAGTTCCTTTTAAAGCATTAAAAAATAAAATATTATCATATGATGCCAGGTTTAAAGCTATACACCTACGTTTGTAGGAGATTAATAATTCCTGTCCTGGACAATATATGCTTCCTTGCTTCCATTTTTTTATCTATTTATATCCCCCCTCTGGAGTTCGGAGTAAAATGGTAATATTGGGAAAGAGACAACTATGAAAAAAGTGGACTGTGGGGGCATTCAGAGATTATCTACTTGGATTTGTGTAGCAAACACCTTTTTTTGGTGACGACTAATGCATTTGCATTGTGAATAGGCACTTGTCATTTGTAAAAGGTAAACTGAACTTTTCAACTTTCCCAGTTTTCCACAAACTACATCCATTTCCGACTTAACAAATTTAATTTGGAAGTGGTTTTGACATGAGAATATGTATAAACTGCAGAACTGTTGCTTTCTGCCATTTGTTTTGCTCTTTCTGAGACTTACCTTTGACCCACGAGGGAATACTTCCTTCAATTGGTGTCTCCTCCGGCCTGGAAAGTTCCTTTTGTGTTCGGAAAAGTTTGGGGCTTTTGGGAGGTTGAACGGGAACTTCTGCCTTGAGTGGCATTTTGTTTGATCTGAAATTTTAGTACCCACAGAAAGATATAGCAGATTTTGCAGGTGAAACTTTCGCTTTCCTGTTTACAAGCCCGTGTGTGTGACTCTGACTCTCTTTTGTAACTCTTCTTATTAGCTAACACTACACCGTTCGCTCACAACAGGAAGTAAACACGGCGCGTTATAGCTACCTCTATAAATATTTTTCAGCTTTAACTCTTCCAACTTTTGCTATTCAGCTTCTCTAACTTCAAAAGATTATTTTTAAAAGAAAAAGTTCCAAAACAGTTTTTTTCCGCCTTCACAACCAGCAAACTGATTGACACTTGGCTGTAGTGTGCAGCCCAACTTGTTGATTTTTTAAAAATCTTCCTTTCTTTGAAATATTTCATTAAGGTGTAATAAAAAAATATAAAAATAAAGTGACTTCTTTGATCATGAAACTTGCATGAATTACTTTTAAGATGTTGATTGATAGCGCTTTTGCCTCTGCTCAACTTAATAGGAGTCACGATGAGATAGAGAATGGCGCTTTGCTATTTGGTATATACGGAGCGACGACACTCAACCTTCAACTTTTGCAGGTAGACTCCTTTCCGTGATTGTTACCTGTCTTATAAGATGAAGAATTCTTCTTTATATATTTATAACGCTCCCTTTACCATATAAATTCTGCTCCACCAACACACACTGACAGAAAGCAACTGGCAACTATCTCAGTATCTCGCTTAAAAATTTGTTTATTGCGTTTGTCGAAGCAACAATTCAACTGAAGGGGTAGGTGATCCAGCTATCCACTTATATATATAATCCACTTTAGTTTTTGTTCCTGTATCGTGTACTCACTTTACTATATTGTGGACAAGAGTAAGAATCCGATCCACGTCCGATAAGATTACTATATCCATGGACAGTCCCACTGTAAGCGTTTTTTCCTTCAGTTTCATCTACAGCAATTCCTTGGGTAAAACAATTGTAGCAAAAACGGAACTTAAATATTAGCTTGGGAAATAACCATTTTGTTCCATAATTCTCTAGCATGACTGCAGTTGAGTCGTTAGAGCTTTTGTAATTGTTTTTCACATGCTCATATAGCCAGCAAGTACTATACATATACTGCGTAGGTATGTAGTAAACAGCGCCACTGTTTTATGATGACTCGTGAGAATATTTTTTTCTTATCAATAGCTACACGTAGGGAGTAGATGATGCCGTCAGCTAATTGTCGTAATAAGTTTTAGTATTTACAGACAACGAAAAACTGGAAGCCGACTATTCTGGAAAGCTGGAAAAATATAGCGTGTTGTATGCTGCTGCTGGTTCTTCTAATAAAGTACATTCCATCGTTTCATGACCGATAAATTATAGATCGGTTCTGGAGCTACATAATGATAATGCTAGAACAAGTTTGGAGCAGACTGGAAATGAAAAGGGGTAATAGAATGTAAAGAGCGCATTGTTTTGCGGTATGTATGTGCGAAACGTCACATTAGGTAGGTAGTGTATGCGAAAATAAGCAATTTTGATGAAACTGTGGAGGAGCATTGAGAGGAAATAAAATGGAATGGGTTTAGACACGACATCCTTAGGACAAAAAAACGCTAAGCGCTTTATCATCATAATAATTATCACTAGAGCATATAGGTACCTCATCTTGCCTACACAAGTGACTTACACAAGCGAGCAAAAAATTGTCAGTAGGATGTTCATTCAGTTGAAGGAAAGATAATGTAAACTGCAGAAAATGATGGAGTTTGGTCACAACAGGTTGATTAGTGTGCGCTGGATCACTAATGCCAAGAATTTTTTTTGCATGAATGGCAAATGGCAACTCTTCCCAGTGCGCAATTTTTATCTGTATAGAAATCACGTATCATAGTTCAGCGGAGATGCGAAAAGTGCTCCATTGGCCTATATACCTTCAATATAGCACTGGGATGAATATTTTTTTCCCTTGTGTTTGTATTATTAATGCGAAAATTTTTGCACCTGTTGAAGCTTTGTAGGTGAAGATCGTGTAATTTGCATAGGAAATGTTTGCTTTCCTACATCCTATGAACTTTGCTGGCAGAGCGGAAGCGTCTTGTTAGCAGATTTATGCATGTATGCATATTTCATGCACTCTCACAATTTGCTGTCAATGGGGTAGGTAAGTATGTCTTTAATCATCGTCACTGTGGTGTGGTATTCCTAGGAAAAAAAGCATTTATTTAAAAAAAACTAATTTATGCTGTCGTTAATTTAGACTACACACTTTGTTCAGCTTTAAAGCTTTTGATGACATGCTCAATTCAATTAACTATAATATTCTTGCAAGTGCGAGGCTAACTTTCTACATAAATCTGTTTAAATTGTTGGAATAGTTTTTTGTGGAATGGGTCACATAAAAATGGTACCTGACTCAAAAGAAAATAACTTGGTACCCATTAACCCTTCTAAAAATTAAATTTGCCTTATTCTCGTATTGAGGAATGTAGACAGGCACTGGGTATTTTTGTATTGAGCAAAAACAATGCGGCTTGTGGTCGTAGACGGGATAGACTGTAATTACACAAGTAGCTCCGTACTTTATCATTACTATCGTTATCGATCGATAGAGTTGTGCGCAATTTCACCTTCAACTTTTTCAGGAGTGTATTCCAGAGAAATAAAGAAACATGCGTCATTCGTTTACACCCTCAAATTACTTCAATTACTTTATGATGAATATTACAAAGAAGTTGCATATGCAGATTTTCTCATGGGTTTGTGATTCTGTCAGCAAGCACATAGATTACAATACTTTTTTTCAAACCGTTCACGAATGTTTTTTTCGTACTAAATTGCTAAATTCGCAAAAAAACATGTTTTCCATATTTCCCCCACTTAAATAAATCACTTAATAAAAAATAGTATTTTACTGTTTTACATAAAGTTCACGCAGCATTTTCAGAATGGTTTGGTAATTAAAATGGATTGATACATAATTTTTACTAGTTTGATGTCAAGGACTTACGCAAGAGTCATACGTAAGTGTGTGCACTTCATCATCCATAGTCTGTATAAAAACCTACAAAGATATCATTCGTTGAGTCGTTATTTATTGTGAGAGTTTGAATGCCTTGCCTTTACTGTTTACTGTCTCATACCACCTCAACTGCAGCCTACACCCACCCTAGGGCTGTGAAGAGACCAAGGTTATATCGTCGTCGTCATCATCATCATCACCAATCAGTACTTTGTAGAGGATACGTTGACTGCTGAAAATGACTCATTTTGTTTGCTTTCAAGTCTCGAAAGGGAGAAGACAGACTGCTTGTTGGCTGCTAGCTTTAGGAGATTACCCTGACCTTACAAAACTGTAAAACGAGGAAATATATTATGAAGGGAAATTATTTTTGGATTAAGTTGGCATAATGACGTGCTAAAAACACTGATGATGAGCGTGGGACTTGAAATGAGCGGAATGAGAATGAGAATGAAAATTAAAAATTGTGATAATGAAACAATGATTAAGCGGGCAAAGTTCCCTCTTCCGATCAGATCACCACTACAATGTGCTTGGACATCCGGTGCGGCCAAGTGCTTCTGCCTACACACGTCCACCTCTAAATCTAGGTCTCTGGAATGGGAAGGAAATTTGGTCTGAATTTCTGTCCATGAATTTATGGAGTTCGTGATGAAGTGACCTTTTCATTTCTGCTCTCCTGGGAAATTTTCATAGTTTCTGTTCCTTATTTATTAGTAGTAAGGATTCAAAGAAAACAAACAGTTTTAGTTATTTACGGTGCATGGAACGGTAAAAAAAGCGATGTAAGCTGGCACCCTCCGTGCATTTGGGAATGAGCCTAAATTACAAGATATATAAATTGGTTTGGGAAGTTTCAGTAATTTTCCATTTTTTCCTAAACTGGAGGCCAACGGGTCAGGCACTTTTGTGTTTGTACAACCTAATACTATAAACACTGCTATCAGCACTAAATTATAGTTGGACTCCGTCATGTCCTTGGACAGTATTTACTCTTAATATATGCAGATCCCATTCTCTAAATCAGGATGTCATTTAGAATGCCAGAAAACGTTCATTTTAGAACTGAAATGTTACACTGCTGACTAGTAAGAACAAATTGTACACTGTGGGAGGGCATCAGTTGCCCTTCCTTGAAGATAATCAACTTTAAGCCTATTTTTACAATAAATCAGGGTATATTTAATTGTTAGCTGAAAGTAGAAGTAATCACATTTGTTCCTCTTCCCATTCCAATTGCTGATACGGATAAAAACGGGCTTAATTTATAAACTATTCTAATCATTGCTTTCAGCAAACAAATTAGGGCCTTTTCGTACTTACTTTTTTTGCAGATTTGCAACTTGATAGATTTAACAACGGAGTATATATTCCAGACGAGCCCTCCTCGCGTCTTTTTTATGACCTTCTCATGAGAAACCGACAAACTGAGTAAACAGTAATAAAATTCCAATACTTACCTGTACTTCATCATCAACATCCTATGGGCAATAGTAATGCTCATCCTTAAGGTACACTGATATTTTCTATTCCAGTCGAGATTTGGCTTTATTGTGCTGCTAAAAATACTTAAACTAATGGAGATACGCCTTAAAACTGAAGATAGAAAAAGGAAGCTGAATCCAATGGAATTTTTCTTTTCGGTTCACAAACTTTTTCCATTCGAATCGTGCCTGCCTGTACAATTGTAGATGAAAGCGCAATAAAAGGAGGGGAGTAGGTATATTGAAGTCTGTAGCTGCTTTCCTCATATTACGAATTGCAATTTGTTTACCTAATATTGAAAGATATGAGTAAGATTCCAATCCAAAAGGAAAGTTGATCTTTTTTATCAAGGTCTTTCCTTTTCCCCAAAAGTGCACATGCTACTCTGGGGATAGTTACATTACGAAGCTGCAATTGTCAATTCCGCCAATTTCATTGGGGATTTAGAAAAGCTAATAAAAACTTAGGAAATGGAATGGGAATCTTAAGTCTGATTTTCCCCAATACGCACGGCAATGGCACGCTGGAAACACTAATAATAATACTTACTCGTATTTGCCCTGACAGTCTAATATGAACTTTTATTATTAGTAGTGGAGCATGGAACACATTCACTCTGTCAAATACGAGAGTCACCATCTCCAGGATTTGCAGTTCAGATTTAAAAAAAAGGTGGAAGGAGATGAGACAAGCCTTATCATACTCCTACAAATATTATTATTAGCTGTCGTATTTTCCTGAGCGTGAGATCAGTGAAATGAAAAGATATTAAAATTAGATCTAGAAATGGTTCCGTGCGTATTTCAAGGCTACAGAATGAATAAACTAATATGAAGTAGAGGGGTTGCCTATGCTTTCAACTGTACAAAATTTTATTATTATCAAATTCAATAACAATAATACACTACTGAAATATACTAGGAAATGGTTTCTTTAAAACTTTATCATTGTTATAATCTGCTTTAGGAAAATACAACCCCAACTTAGGCGAATTTCAGGTTTTGAAAGCGAGGACAACTTAACTTTTACCTGTACGTGAGATCAGTGAAATGAAAAGATATTAAAATTAGATCTAGAAATGGTTCCGTGCGTATTTCAAGGCTACAGAATGAATAAACTAATATGAAGTAGAGGGGTTACCTATGCTTTCAATTGTACAAAATTTATTATTATCAAATTCAATAACAATAATACACGACTGAAATATACTAGGAAGTGGGTACTTTAAAACTTTATCATTGTTATAATCTGCTTTAGGAAAATACAACCCCAACTTAGGCGAATTTCAGGTTTTGAAAGCGAGGACAACTTAACTTTTACCTGTGAGCCGAAAGGTGGGACTTTTCACAGCTACAAAGCTGATTAAATTTGCTCATATTTTAATTTTATACATAAAGCTCAAAATATATCAAGCATTACTACCTTATTCCATCACATTTCAAAAAATTTTCATTTCATGTGAATTTTACAAGCAAAACGTCAGTTGAAATTTTTCCAAGGCAACTCTAGTGGGCTAAGATAAGAGATGTAAGACCTTTTGGTTAGACCTATCGAATATGTAATCATTGAATCAGTCATATAAATTCATATACCATGGTAAAGCAACACGAGCATATTTTTTACAAATTTATCTGTTACGTAAAAGCAAAGTAGATTGATCGTAAGGAGACCCATCCGCTATAGTAATCTAGGTAGGCACATTACAAGCACAACAGTTTTCGCCCCGGAGAATGCAGTGTAAGTTATCCTATGATTATAATGCCATACGTTTATGTGTTATAAATTTTTTTATAAATATCACTGGGCTGACTGCATGAAATCCATGAAAATATTGTGATAAAAAACGCACAAAAAACACAACCCTAATTTTTAGGACTTGTCCAGATATGCTTGACGCAAAACATATTTTTTGCTCATTTCAGCGAGATTTTCGAGAACTAGAATTTCATTTGATTTCTTTACAGTAGTCCTAACAGCTTTTTACTCTTGCCTTGGAATCTTCATTGTGTGATATTTGAAAAACGGGTTTCATATAATACATTGTATGTAGCATAATATACGGTATATGCTCGCTCACTACTTTTTTCCCCATGCTCAGCTAACCCTGGGCGCAAAATTAATAGACCCGACGCAACAGCAAAAACTGGTCCTTCTTGCATTACCCATTTTTTGTGGCTCACATGGCATTTCTCACATAAACATTGCTACATCATTACACAAGATACAATGCCAATTTGCGAATTTGCAATTTGTGCAACTCAAGTTCGCATCAGATTCCAAACCTCTGCTTTTTTATCATGTTGCTTCGTTTATTTCAGCCATAGATCTAGATTCTAATGATGCAATGAAATTGGAAGATTTTTTTTCCTTTTAACTACTCTGTTTTCTGTATTCCTCCGAGCACAATAAGTTTCCAAATTTATAGCAATAGTTAAGCAATGATTTATTGAAATTACTAATCTTATGGGGTGGCCTAAATCACACTACCCAAAAACTCTCTTCGCACGACCATTCGTTTATATATAAAGCTATATTGCTTAAAATCCATTGCAACTAGTAAAATTCGTATAATATTTTTTAAAAAACGAATATAGTCGTACAGCGAGCATATAGAAATTTTAATTTTCAAATGAATGAACCCAGGAACATCGATCAGTGCTTGGTTTACACTTTATAAAAAATGCTTTTGCATCGGAAAGTTTATGTGCAGCTAAAACGTACGCAATCCCCCCTGGTCTCATGCCCTTTAAAGTACTTTCACTAACCTAGTAAATGGATATATCCATTATTGGTAAAACTACTGCAGTTACTTTTAATAGTTTTAATTATCTTTCACTCCTTCATTAACACAGCACTTTGTACCTCGGTCACACTTTCACAGGAAATCACTGAATTCCCAACACTTGTGCCTAATGTGAAAGTAAAAACGACGACTTCCTTAGTGTGTAGTGTGTAATCCCTTTCTGCAATCTGCTGAACCAAGCATGCTAATATATCTAGATAGGGATAGCCGTTAGTGCAAAGTGGTTATGGCTTTTTAGCGCACATTACCCCGACTTTTTCAAACCAAATGTCAACTTTCTGTCTATAGTTACATCTGGCAGATTATGTAACAATTTAAGAACTTTTACCTCTGTTTATATGAAAAAACTTGAATCGCCGCTGCTTCTATTATTACAAACCCTTTTCAGAAGGTACACTTATAATATCTTCACGGTGCATCCGGATAATAATGAAAATGCATGCTAGTGTTAGCGAGATCAGTTTTCTGCAATTTTACCTGCAATATTGAAATTCTAAAATTTTAACGGTAAACTTATCCTTTGTAAACGTATTAAGTGGCAGTGACAGAGTTGTACTATAACGGCTTGCGCTAGCATCTTTTCATTTAATAAAATCTAAAGTATCATCTTATGAATTTTATAGTTTCAAGAGAAAGTCCACGAAATGCCTCTCGGGAATTGATGTTAAACCAAATGTTTTCATCGCCAAAAAAATAGCTTACCGCAGCAGCGCATCAAACTCTCGACGCCCATTCATGCACACGATGATGAAATTTTGTGGTAATGAGGATGACTTAAGGATGATAGGTTGTAATGACATAAAAATTGACTTGGGAATGGCATCATTATGCTAAAGTCCATGGTTCTAAAATGCTAATATCTGAAGACGTAAAAGTTGGAAAATTTCACGATAGGAATATTAAGACAAAGCTGTTATTACACTTGAAGCATTTTCGGTTTTTCACAGGAAGTTGTCATTACTTTCAGGAACCATAATATTACTTTACCATACACCTCCCAGCAAATTTCACATGTATGAGCACGGCAAACAAGATTACTACGGCAGGCTCAGAAGCCGCTAAGCCTTGTGAGCATGTGACGATGGATTCTGCCGCAATGGCAGCACCTTTCGTCCCCGATTCCCATGTATTTTGGTATGCAGAAATATTTTTATTTTGGACGTTAAATTCAAACATTTCTGCTTATACGAAAATGCATGGGAATCGAACTTGAAGCATTTTCGGTTTTTCACAGGAAGTTGTCATTACTTTCAGGAACCATAATATTACTTTACCATACACCTCCCAGCAAATTTCACATGTATGAGGCGCCCGTGATTACCGGCGACACTTTCACTATAATAAATATTCTCTTTTCTCTTTCTCTGTCTTGTATGAGTACGACAGGGTACTATTATGAAGACGTGACAAAGTTCTGTTGCACAAGAAACACTAGCATTATAAGTAAGACATCAAATGTGCGTATGCAGTTCACCCTTTCCTTTTTCTAACTACCCAATTTAAATTATGTTTCAGTCTCTCCAACAGCACTTGCTACATGCAAAAAAAGAAAAATGAAAGGAAACGTTATCGTTAGTTTTGAGCGTTAAAGCCTGGCTTTGAGCCGGTCTTGGCTGATCCTATAACCGGTTAACTACTATAGCTCAATTGCTATTACGACTATACTTTGAGGGTGATTGCTTTGACTGAAGAACCCGGAGGGTGTGGATACGCAGTGGAAAATATCTTATGCTGATAGGGATTCCCCGACAGTGAAAAGTAGAAATCAGCGTGAGATCCCGTATAGCCTGTCCAGGGCTGATCCTCAAACGGTAAAATCTTGGCACATCTCGATCTCGACTGACTCCTACCATTTTTCTTACTTTTCTCAGTTCCTGCACCACTTCCTGCTGTTCCACCTTCAGAGTGAGAATTGCAAGAGCAACTACATGCGAACCCGGTAGACGGTCATTTTGGCCCATGTGAATGTCAAAAGGATTGTGGGATGTCTGACTACCAAAGACGTGACCTGTGGAGGAATTTCTTCCTCCAAAATCTTTTCCGCCACATCCACCCCCGTTTGCTGCCGATGTGGATATAGAGGCTGATGATGGGAGTAAAGATTGCGTACCGTTAATGGAGTGCTTTTGCCGTTGCTCATTTCGTCCGTAACTGCCATCAATGGAGTCATCCTGCTGAGTCTGGAGTCTGACTGGTCGCTTCTAGTGCGTTCGTTTGCAATTGTCTCTTCATACTACTCATGATCCAGCCCATAATATTTGCTTAAAATTCAAATAAAAGTCGTTTTTTGCGATATTGTCGCTGTAATATTTTACCGCAACTGTAAACCTGTTCTGGCTAAAAGGATTGTGCCGTTCAGCTGATAATGGCAAATGACAAAATATAAAGTTAAAATAAATTGCAGCAATGAACTCTTGGTCTGGCATTACGTTTTACTGTGATTTTATCAAATGTTTATCTAATTTTGCTCATCTTTTTTCCCTCCTTCTATTTTCTCCCCTTCAATTCCGTCCTCCCATTCTCCTGTCCCATCACTTTTTCTGTCTTCTTCCCTACCGTCTCCTTCTTTTTCTTCATAAAGTCTTCCAGATCCACGCTATATCCCAGTGTTTGGCCAAACGTTTGATATTCCAATATGTATCGTGTCCCTGAGAATCTCATCGTTCCCTTCTAATATCTCGTCGTACACGTCTAGATACTCTTTTACGACTTCATGCAAAGCTTCCAATTTATCTGGATCATCGAAGAGAGTTTCGATGCCAATAATTTTTAGCGTTCTCAAGCCCAGCTTTCCGCAAGCATCCTCCGCATTCCTCTCCGTGTAGCTGAACATTCGTCTAAAGTGGAAGAAAGGATGAATAACCGCAGGTGATACTGATTTATTTGTCGTCCACTGCTCATCCAAGAAATAAAAGCCGCAGGCTGGAGGGTAAAAGGTCGACTCAAAATTGACATTATCCGTACTATCCAAGGGAAAGCCGTGAATTACATATCCTCTTGTGGGATAATACTGAAGGTATATAGAACCACTTCAAGTTTCATTTTAAGCAGACTTTGCAGTAACCTTCAATTGCATGAGAACCCCTCGCAAAAGATGATATTTCATCATCGAGGGACGAATAGGTAGGCTAGCGGATAGGTTTCAGCGAGGCTTAACGCATACTTCCAGTCTTCCACTGAATATTTACAATGGACTTCCGTATATCAATACTATTGGGACTTTAGTATAGTGGCTAGAAAATCGTTGAATTTCACCACACGCTTTCTGAAATTTGAATTGTGGCAGTTGCAGCTATAGTGAGGGAAACCAGAACGGAGAAAAACAATCCCGCACGGCTTAATCAAACAAATTAAAAACAGTTCTCCTTTCTATCAGTAACGAGCTGAATATTTTTATGACAATAAAAATTGCATATAGGTAGGTAGATAACTTTGCCGCTCTTCTGTGAAGAGTGAAAAGTTTTAGCTTAGTAAAGGCAAAGCAAACTTCCAAATTCAATAGCTGATTAAATGTCTAGCTAAAGCCAATTAGCACTTTTTCGGTCTCACTCTTGCATGTAGAAATCCCATCTGTATAGTAAAAATTCCTATGCTTTCCTTTCTAGTATTATAATCTTCCCAATTTAGTTATTCTCTCCTCGAGAATAAAGGGTACAACGACAACCGCCATTTAATAAACCCATCCAATTTTCCAACTTCTCATATAAAATGCTCCAACGCACAAAACAAAATCCTGAAACTAACAGCCTTGGAAAGTTTTTGNCCTTGGAAAGTTTTTGAAAAAAACTGCTATTAATAATAATCATTACTACGTTGCAAGTACAGAAGAATAACTACGAAAAAAAAGTTCCAAGAAAGGAAGCAGACACAGGGACGTTTCAGATGACAGCTGGAACTACTGGAACCCGAATTGAAACTTTTTTTGCCATTATAATATAAAATATATTTCGCAAAAAGACATCTCCAAGATAAAAAAACAGTTTGTGTCTTCAGCCGCATATATCCACTCCTCTACTTGCATAATATTGGCAAACACAACACTAGCAAACTACCAAACTTCCATTGTTCCTCCGAGTAGGCATACCATTTTCTTTAATGATCACATAGCCGTTGCGAAAGTTTATCGGTCTGTTTATCATAACATAAATAATCCCGAACAAAAAAGTTCTGCTTCTGTACATTTTTTGGAACTCATTAACCGTTAAAGGCACGAAAGATACTTTTTCATTTCACATGAAAAAAAATTATGTACGGATGTCACATTTCCGAAAAGATTCTATGGGGAAGCTCACGCAGATTTAGCATTGGCAATGTGAAGTGAACCCCTGCCGCATGCACATTTCCTTTTTTTCTTTGCCCTCGCTTTCATGCACTAGCTCAATGGTGAAAATTGTAGCGATGATGTATGGCTTAAATATGCCCATGAGTGGCTTAAGTGTGCGGTTGGCCAGTTACCAAAAAGTATGAAGGACTCCCCAGAGTATCCTTTTTTTGTTAGGCTAAATAGGGACATCACTAAGCCAAGCTATACTTTGCTTTTCAAAGAGGCGTAGAACCGAAAAAAAAATATTCAATCTGAAACCGCAAACACACCATTCTTTCGGAATATCCCCTATCCCTTATCAAGGTCCTTGTTGTCCATTGGCTAGCCCTCCTGCCTCCACTGAATCTTTAAGAGCCCAAAAAATATACTTCATTCTGTAGAAAAAAAAGTGGTGTCTCGAGGTGAAAAAAAATTACCGTGGCTGCTACTGCTCCCTGGAAGCCGCGATTTTGAGTAGCTTTCCTCCCTATATGCTTTCTTTTTTTTACTTCCATAAAGAAAGTTTAGATTTACGCGGCTCCCCTACTATTATACTTTTTTTTCTTAGAGGAAGAGCCACTAATATTTTATTGCGAGTCCGTGAAGTTTCTCTTTTTCCGTATTATTTTTCACCCTAGTTTGCCTAAGAAGAAAACTGTAAGAAGGTGGCTGT
>JAHZND010002408.1:0-25041 GCA_027744115.1 Acrocyrtus sp. NNG-2020
GGGGGTTCTCCCTGAAATACTATCCTGAAGACATTTTTTTGCAACTTTTTTTTTGCTTTTGGATTAAAAACGGGAGAGGCTGTGTATGAGTTCCCATTTGAGGATAACAAGAAATAGGGTAGCTTCTAATAAAAGAGAGAATACCAACTGTAATTTGACTAGATGAAAAGTACTAATTGGCTGGAGGAAGTCCACTGACGTATTTTTTTCTGGGAATGTTTACCGGGAAAAAAGTGCCGTTTTTTGTTAGGGTTATCTTTTACGTGGTAAACCTTGAGCGGGAAGAAAGCAAAAACCAGTGATGTAAAACAAAGTATAATGTTTTCGTACTTTTGTTGATGTGTGAGATGCGTTCCCTGGCAATTTAGTAAATAAAAACATGTTTGAAGCTGACTCTTAATAATTTTGGTATGGGAAAAGGGCTCCTCAAAAAAAATCATTTATCTTCCTTTTTCTAATTAGCATTCCCATCATGTATCATGCGCACACTCTGAAAATGTACGAAAAGGTGGTGGTGAAAGTGATAAAAACGCCAAATGAATACTTAAACGCCGTTAATTGCAACCGGAGCTAGCTGATTACAGCCGCAAAATGGGGTGCTTCTACCAGACATTATTTATTCAGTCCAGTCTTGATAAACGGCTACGTTGACTGCTGTCGGCTGTCTGAAATGGGGAAAAGGGGGAATATTAGTGTGGAAAAGCGCCACTAAAAAGAAATCTCTCTTTTGCTGTTTTTAGATATCTTAGCTAATATGTAATATTTTTTTCTCAGTTGAAATTCAGCTTTCAACTTTTAGTAAAAATTTAGGAAAATGTTTCCTTCAACTTTCTGAATTCCCTTCCGGAATATTTTTTTCTTGTTGCTATGTATTTATATATATTAAAGTGGAGAAAGTGCTCTTTGAGTGTCGTGGAGAAAGGGGCCGTTTGGGCTGTGTAGCTTTCCATAAGAATCCGTATAAAACCAGAGCTGTTTATGTTTTATGTTTTGTTGGAGATGAAAAGTGGTGGAAAACTTTCTTTTTGCGACTTTGTTCTTCAGAATCCTTCCAGCAGTTTCTATTGTCTTGTTTTTCTTTATCTCCCATTCCCCCTCTTCTTATTCATCCTCGAAAATCGCTCGACTTTCAATAATGCGAATTGACTTTTGTTTAAACAAGACAGCGGAGAAAGAAAAAAAATGGATGCAAAAGGGACCAAGAAATAAAAATCGGTCAGCTATAGTGCTATATATAATGCATATAAATGGGAATTAGTTTTTCTCTCAAAACGCAAAACTACTGCTACTGGCGGTACTCTCAAGTGGTGCATTGTAAAGAAATTCATCAGCAGCGATTTAAAAACATTTATGGGAACTGTATGGAAATCACTTGGGGGAATGTGCAGATGTGTGTGGGCAGAGCAACTTAAACGGAAAATTTGTCTTTTGCGCTCTCTCTCGTAAATTAGAGGGTTATATGGCGCTTTCCATATCCAGGACTTTAATTTTCGGGAGTTTTGCGTGGGTTAGGTAGGTAAATTTGAATATATTTTTTTTCCGGGAATGAAATCAACTTAGCTTTCCAACTAGAGTTAGAGCTGGTAGCTCCAACTCTACAAATTTGCTAATGTTGATACAAGAAATAAATTATACTTGGATCCTTCTCATTTACTAGCAGTAGTACATGTGTAATTCAATTCCGCCGTACTCGGTTTGCTCGTCGCCCGTTCGCTTCTTGCGCTTGAAGGGAGGTGGAGAGGAAAAAGGGAAAGATGATACTGCCTTTTCATACTTGGAAAGTCCGCACTTTATTTCCTAGTTTTCTCTCCTTGGCTTCCTTCAGAGATGGGTTGAAGGATATAAGATGAAATTGTGATTGCGACATTCCAGCAACTGGGAAAATATGACAAAAAATGCCACCGGCATAGAGAAAAATTACAAGAAGGAAATATAATGTCGCGGAGAATATTAAATGAACAATTTTTTTTATTTGCCGTGGATTGAGCAAGCTGTACACTTGTATTAGTTCTTGCTCGGGTTTTTGGACAGATTGCGTTGTCAACTGTGATTCGTATCACTATAATTGCATATCAAGTTTCTCCAGTAGGTAAATTGCTCCAATCCCGGTTAGTCTTCAAAAGCGTGACGTTTTTAAAGTGATTGCTATCTGGTTTACTACTCACAATTCCATTAGGATTTCCAGTTGTTTGCGAAAACCACTCACCACCACTCCCCAGAGCCCATCGCTGCTCCCCCACAATTGACAATGGGACAAAGGCTCTGCTCGGAATATATATGATAAAACTATGCATCTGCTATTGTTCAGTTCTGAAAGTAAATTAAGCCAAAAATTTTCAATGCACAAAAGACACTTTGCCTGAAGCCGTCCTCTACTACACCCAACTTTAGAGTCGCTTCTACTTCAATTCTCCACAGAAAATGGAAAAGACTGTTGAGTAGACTCCGCTCCCTTGTTGTCCGTGAGGAGTTTTCCCTCTTCAGTTTTAACAAAAATCTACTCAAAAAGTGTCTTTTCCAGAGAGTTCGTCATGGATTTGTGGATTACGGTGGATGCCACAACATGCATATGTAATTGTCCTGATTTCTCCAAGACCCCAAGCATGAATGGAGTAAAAACAGAGAATCCTTTTCTGTTTAGTGATACTCCAGTGATTCCTTCTCTGATGATGACAAATGACAACAGTCTCCGAACGGAAAGAGATAGATTGCACAAACGCAAATTTCCTTTGTGCCAGCACACCGTCAGCAACCCTATTTTTTGCTCTCAAGTCCTCTGCACCAGTCACCTGACATTCACAACGTCCGGTGAAAATGATGATGAATTTGGGTTAAAAAACGAGTGCTCCTTCTAACTTAGCAACTACGAAAGCAAATTTTATTTTTTTTTAAATCGAAATCAAGTTCCTCCTTTTTTCCTACAGCAAAACGCAAACTGCTCCAGCCAGGCACACAGCCAGGTAAAAATTTTATCGCATATGGCCATCATGAGAAAGAACATTGTATCATAAAAACAGCTTCCTCTCTAAAATATTCAGATTGCCCACTAGTCCCATAACGAGTTCCGGGTAGCAATTCAATGGGAAAACTGGAAAATGGAGTACAATTTCTATTTTTTAGCTGAAATTGAAATATAATTTTATACATTATTCATTTCTCCCACGTGAAATAAAATGTAGCTCCCATTCAAACTACAAATTTCCAAAATTCCGCAGCGCCATTCATTAAATTACAACTGTGCTACTGGAAGATTTGTCATTCTTGAATGTAGCGGCTTGTTCCAAGTCAAGATTTGCATTTTTCTGGAAGCTGATTGCTGATCCGACATAAAATGCGGGGTGTAGAGCTCTCCAAAAGAAAATCTCACTTTCCCCCCACTAAAAAAATCAAAAGGGAAATGTTTAAAATTTGATATGCTTGTTACCTTTCAAATATATTTTTAGCACTTAAAATAAATGGATAGACATGTCACGACATCACTCATCTTCCACCACTCTCTATATCCCTATTAGTGTCTGACTCGGAAAGTGTCAAAAAAAATTTCGGTGGATGTAAATATTTGTACTCAACTTCAAAAACATTGTTATGCATGCTCGCCCAAAAAGCTATCTGATTTTCCGACAAAAAAAAGTGTTTTTTAGCCTCTCAGTTTTAACACATATCCTTACTTAGCCTTTTTTGGGATTTATAGGAACATCGAACATGTCAGGCTCAAGTCCTCCATGATTGATAGCTTTTTATTTATTTATGCACCTTTTCATTCTCTCTCTGCAAGTTTTGAAATGGGATGATGAACTTACATTTTCTTTATTGTGTTCTCCTCTATACCCGCCTCTATTTGCTTTTTACGGCAGTTACCCGCCTCCCATTTTCCAGTTAGTCATGTTTTGCGTCAAAAAAAAACTTTTTCATATTTTGCTTTTGTTTTTGTATACTCGACCCGGATGTGTGGCGCTAGAGTAGTAGAAAAAAGCTACATTTCCCTCTTCCTATTTTCTATATTCATTTGTATCAATCTGTTTATCTGTGCGAGAAAAAAAGTTTTGCATAAAAAAGTTTTTGATGGAATTCCCATGCGCTTTTATTGGAAAAGCATGGAAAGGGCTGGACTCCAAAAGAAAAAAAAGGAGCTCCGCACACAGCTCCAAAAGTCTTCCTGGCACACTTTTACTCCTTCCTTCCACGAGTGTGTGTGTGACTTCACCTAACTTTCAGCTTGTCGGAGAAAACGTGAGTTTTTGCCGATGATGACGATGCGGGCATGCCTGTTTTGCTGAAAATCCGATTATACTCCTTTTTTGTCTTTATTCCATTTCCGTCAATAATAGATTTCTAGATAAATTAGGGTAGAGATACTTTCACTGTTTTGCCTTCTTTCCCTGTGCACTCCGCTCCTCCAACTGGTCTCTTTTTTGTGTTCCCTGGTGGAATTGTGCCAGCTTTGTCATCAACATCCAATGAAAAAAAGTTTTTTTTTGCTCTTCCTCTTCGCTGCCACTTCCGCGCCCTGTCAGAATGGCAGCTCACTCACGCATAATTCATCGATAAAGTTATACAAGACACGAAAAAAAGTTTGATGAAAAAATATATACTTTTTACGGAAAGAGTAAAAGAGCGTAACAAAAACGGGCAATTAACTAATCATAACTAGAAGCAAAATATGTATTTCCTGTATTTTCCATTGTAATGGCCATACTTTTGTGAAAGTAAGCGGCTCCAATTCGAGAAAAATATTAAGTTGAACGCGGGGTTCATTATTTCGGGCGGATGGCGCGGCAGGTCGCTATGAAAATCCAACACTCTGCATGAAATATATGAAGCGCCATGGTGGAGGCGTGTGGACAAGTTAACAGGTCGACCACACATGGGCTGTCTGTCAGAATGTCTAATTTTGTGAAAGACAAGGTTGCACAAGTCATACTCGTAGAGCTGACTGCTCCTCTGGACTTTTTTTTAGGATTATATATATGTGGAGATAGGTTTTGGTGAGAAAGTTGGCAGATGAGAAAATTCGCCATTCCCCCCCAAAAAAAAGTCTAATATGATATGAAGAAAAGGCATTCAAAAAACTTTTTTTTTCTTCTCTCCCATGGCTCATTTCCTCGTCCTCATCTCTCACGCTGTGAGTGTAAACGTGGTTGTCAAGTCAGCGCTTCAGCCTTTTTTTTATTTCTGAAAAAAAATAAAGTCCTCCGTCCTCCTTCCCAGGAATCGGAAGTGACAACAAAAGGAGAAAAGTACATGTACCATTTGTTCTCTCAGAAAAAGAAACTTGAGAAAAGAGTTCCGTTTCTTCCATTTTGAGGAGACTCCTCTTCCCCTTCCAAGTATTATTATTACACTGGAAAAGGTAAACAGGCGGCAACTGAGGGAATCCATGCAAAAATATATACATTTCAGCACCGACTTGACACTCAATTCCAAAAGATATTGTAGCAAAAGCAAACAAAAACTAATACAATTGGACCTACTACTACGAGGAGTAGTACATTATGCTCATTTTCTTCTTTTGCTAGAAAGATCTCGAAACTTCTTTTTAGATATTTCGAGGCTTTTCGTTCCAGCCCTATTCACTCCTACACTCTCACTCCTTTTTTTATTCTGCCACTGATTGCGACATAATACATATTGGCACTTTAGCCACCTAATTGGCTACTGCATATAATGCACTTTTTTCTTAGGGGAAGATATCACCAATATTATATTTTTTTGTCAGCTACTTGTGCAGATGAAGCGATTAGCGATTATAGCCGCTATATGCTTTTCCTCCTAGTTACCCTCTCTGCTCTGATTTTTGCTAGTCGCTCACTTACTCACTCTTGTAGAAAATGAGGAGAGTTGACAAAGTGAGATATGGCTACAATGTAACGTACCGCTGTAATTAGCTATGTACATATAATACTTCCTTGAGAGGACAAAGCTCTAAAAATTGCTAGTCGCTCACTTACTCACTCTTGTAGAAAATGAGGAGAGTTGACAAAGTGAGATATGGCTACAATGTAACGTACCGCTGTAATTAGCTATGTACATATAATACTTCCTTGAGAGAACAAAGCTCTAAAAGAAAGAGAAGTGAAGCGCGAGTCATTTACCAATTTTTTACGAGACATTAAGCTGTGAGGAGGAATGACGACTCCTAACCTGGGCATGTTAACGATGAACGTTTTTTCTGCAGCCTTATCCAGAGCAAATTCCATTTTAAAACTGTTATCGAGTTCAATACTTAACTACCTACTTGTTTGTTGATGGTTGATGGTGGCTGCAGCTGCAGTGAGCAGTAGCACTGCAAACTGACGGCGACGTGTTTTTTTATGATAAGGATGAGTCATCATAAATAGCACTCTTGCACGTCGCCGTAGTACTCAATTTGTCCAGGGATTAATTGGAGTGCAGTTGTGTGAAATTTGTTGCGGTAGCAGAGGAATTTCATGCCCAGTATTTTAGTCGGGGACAATAATTGGCGGACGAAGAGGCTGACGTTGTGTCCAGTTTTTGTGGTAAGTTGGGCGTGTGTGTGTGATTGCGTGAAATTTGGTAATTATTTGTACAGAGAAATTAGAGTAGGTGACGAGAATAGGAAATTAGTTTGAGTTTGTGTAGTGAGTGTAGTTGTGATGTGAGCTGATTCTGAGATATGGTTTGATTTGGGTGTTTAATTTAAAAAAAATGATTTTGTTTTTTATTAAAGTGACAACCGACAAGGTTTTAACGTGGAAGGCTGAAGGAGAGGGAATAAAAAATGAGCGTGCTTGACATGAAGGACTTGATTGCGCTCCTGGAGGGTAATTTCGAGGATGGGAATGTAAGTGTCAAAGTGTGGACAGTTTTGACACTTGTTGGTGTTTTAAGGTTAGTTAGCTGAACTCAAGGTTTAATTAGTCTTTGTCATTTTTTGCAGAAAAAGGAGAATGGGATTGGGAGTGAGCGTTTGGACAAGCTAAGCGAGCTGGAACAGAAAATTGGCTACCACTTCCAAAATAAGATGTTACTAAATGAAGCAATGACTCATGGAAGTGCTCGTATGTCGGACATTTCTAAGCCTCACTATCAAAGGCTAGAATTCCTCGGGGACTCACTTTTATATCCTATCATATCTGACTACTACTACGAAAAGTATCCAAATGCTACCCCAGGCCAGCTGACCGACTTACGGGCCTATCACATTACTGAGGAGAGAATGAGCAATATTGCTATGCAACTGAAAATTTGCACTTATGTCGTGTTCGGGGACTCTGTCGATGTGACAAAGTTCGGTAGATGGGGAGAGTTTATCGAAGCTCTAATCGCCGCTGTATTCAAAGACTCTGGAGGAATGGACGGCAACGGTTTTAGGAACACAAAGCAGCTCATTCTGAAACTCTGGAAACTTCAAAAGTAAACAACAGTACAAAAAATATGTATTCAATACTATTTAAGTATATTACCAAAGTTCTGAAATTACTAAGATTTCCGAGAAAAAACGACATTTCTATTTTAAAGATATACTTTTCATCTATGAAATAAAATGATCACAGGATCAGTCCTATAAAGTAAAAAAAAATTTAAGAAGTTTTTTTGCAATTTACTTCGCCGAAATGGCTTGAAGAGAACCCCCTCCAGAAACTTTTTATCTCTGTAATTGGATATTCTCTCCTCCAGTGATTAAGCTAATGTGATGCTGGGTGGTGGTTTTCCGCCACCAAAAAAAAGTTTGTGCACTTCACAAAACTGCATATACAGAGCTTAAGTTTTGAAGCAGGGACGAAACATATTTTTTTTAGGGCGGAAAGTTTTGCCTTTGGCTTTGTACTTGTGTGGTGTGGCTCCACAACTGAATTAAAGATTGGATACAGCATAGGATTTCCGTTCTAAAATTCACTAATAATTTAGTGTGGAAGGTGGAAAAAAAGTTTTTTTTCTTTGCGGAAGGAGAAAATGACAAGCCCTCTTCTTTCTCTTTAATCTCTCCGTCGGCACACAAAAATGTGGAGCTGTAGTGGAAAAGTGGTACAAAGTCCAAGTTTTAACTTTCCCCTTGCTCGTAATAAAATGAAGGGATGCTGTTAGCATTAAAGGAAAACCGAAAATCAACCCGATTGTGATCTGGCCGTGTAAGTGGTAGTCCACACTGGGTGTGGATACAAGAGGGGAACTGGAATGAGAAAATTCTTTTTTGTGTACAAGTGGATGTAATAAGGTGTCACTGTCGTAGTACTTTTTCGTGCTCTACTTTATCTCCGGACTTTCACTCGAGTTTTAAAAGGAGAGTGAAAGTGAAGAGATGAGCTTTCCACTTTTCCCCTTCTTTTCTTCACTTGATCTTGTCCTCTTTTTCCTTTGAACTAAAAAAAATTGAAAATGGCGAAGTTTGAGTTTCCTTTTTCTAAAAAAAAGAAAACAGTGTGGTGGCTTCACATCTCTCTTTCGGTTTAAAGGGAAATTGCAGCTCACATAAAAGGAGGGAGAAGAAGACAGTCATATACATTTCCATTATTTTTTTGCAAAAGAGGGACAATTTTATGCTTCTCTTAATATCGCTCTTCTACACAGGAATGAAAAGCGTATTAAGTTAAAAAGGGAAAAACGGAGTTTTGTAGAATAATATGAGTGTCATGTGAGGAGGGATGAGGATGACGATGGTGATAGCTCATAATCCCTCTGAGTTTATAATTCGGTTCGAGAGAGGAACATGAAAACGTTTTTTATACAAGAGTGGAGAACAAGAGGAATTTTTTTACGATTTTGCTGAAAGCGCTTTTCTCATACAGCAGGGGATATATATTTTTTTCTATTTTCGCCTAGCCGTGACTGTTGCCTCAAGTTGTTGTATTACCGCTCTTCTTTCTTTTTTTACTCCTTTTGAGAGCTCTCAAAGAACAAAATAAATTTTCCTAAGGAAGGACTTTCCGAGCATAAAATTCAGCTGTAAAAGGTCCTCTTTTGGAATTAGTACTTTTCCCCTTCATCCTAACTCGCATTATTTTCCTTTCTGATTACATTTATATATTTCCCTCTTTTACTTTGTACGTTCTTCTTCTAAGCTTTCCACATTTTATTTGTTACTGTCTCCAGCCCAACGTCCTAGGATTTATGCTGGCTCTCCTTTTAAATACAGGAAAAAAAGTGATTAAATCATGTGAGCCAGATTTCCCTCCATCTGCAATCAATACGTCTCTTGGCAAAAGTAAAAGTAATATGTGCGCAGAGAGCTAACGACTTTTTGTGCCTTTTTCCACAAAGAAAAAAAATTATTGTGTAATTCTTCCCCTGGATAAAATAAGTAGTAGATAGCGTGTTGCTCCACATTGACCATACGCTCGCTAACTGCCAAGATATTTTTAATGGGAGGCTCGACAGAGAAAGTAGTAAAGTAGAAGAGTATAGAAGCTGCAAATTAAGTTAGATGAAAGGACAACGGATCTCGTAGATGGAATAAAATCGGAGTCCCGTTCTGCAAAATCCCCATATGGTAATTACACACATGAATAATACAGAATGCTCTCATATTCCCGAAATCTATCTAACTTCATTTCATCATCTTCTTTTTTTTGGATGAGGACATATCCAGGAAATATGGGATTGGCAGCGGAGGGAGCTCATTGGAGTATATTTTTTTTGTTTGACAAAGAGAAATGAGGAAATAGTCGCCATCTAGAAAAGGGGGCTCTCCATGTCGGAAATGAGAGCTCTTGTGGAGTCTCGATAAAAAGTTGGTGGCAAAATAAGTATGTTGCTATACTTGGATATAATATTTTATGGAGACTGTCGGGATGACAATCGCCAATTTGGGATATATATTTTATTTACTACTTTTTCCCGTCATATTGATGCACGCACTCTACAGAGCCGTCCTGGTCCTGATCCTGTCCACCTTTCTCGGTAGAAGTAGTGTTGGCTTTCGCAGAGTTTTCACAATGCAAAAAATAAAAATTTGGGTGCCCTGAACAAAGTGAGTGTGTTCGGCGCTCAGTAGAGCGGACTCAATTGTTGCTGGTGGAGAGTGGGGAAAAGCAATAATATCATTTCTCGTGTAGACCTGTGTGATGTGGAGCGTTTCCTTTTGTTATTTCAGTATTCTGTTGGTCTGCGATAGTAAAAAAAAGAATAATAAATGTTGGGGTTTGTATGTGAAAAGTGTTGGATAGAAAGGAGGACACTTGTTCATTCTCACTCTGCAGGAAAGGAAGTGGAGAAGGTCAAAGGCAATTTCCGTGAAATTGGATGAGTGATAGCTGCTAAAATCAAATGAAGCCGGGAGGGGAAGAAGGAAGGAGACAAGTTAAATTGGTTTTTCTTCCTCTTCCCAGCTCCCCTATAAAATATGATGATCATATCAGCAATGCACGATAATACGTTTTTAGCACGTTATACTGCAAAAAAGTGTGTTTCCCATTACTTGATGACATCTTTTTCGGTGCGGTGTAAAGTGGCATTTGTGGCACCTTTCACTTACTCCATGAGAACATAAAGCGGAGGAGCTGGAATGGAAATGAGTGGATCGACACGTGAATCTACAATCTCGCGGAATAACCACATTCAAAGAGGAAAAGAAGAGCAACCCAAGCTCCTCAAGTGCTATATTTAAACAGCTGAGTAGTAAAAAAAACGGTTTTCACTCAGCAGAGTTTCCAATTTTCAGCGTCCTCTCCACAATTCCCACCACAAAGGAATAGCTTGTTGTGCGGAAGGGTGTGGTAGTCTTTGCAGTAATAAGCTACCTTTTTTAGACCCTCTGTTTGATATTTAGATGAATATTTTCATAGTGATTGCCGCTCATCCCACAGAAGCATAATATTTCAGCGGGAAAGCTCGCTCCACTTCCTGTTTCGATTCTAACTCATGCGATTTTCACTACGTAAGCCTCGTGACGGGATAGCATTAACTTGCTGAAAGCGATCACTTGCTGAGACACGGAACGAGAGATCTGAAACCACATTTTCCACTCCCCTCAGCAGTCCCAATGGAATGATTCAAATTATTCCAAATTCTATTTAGTGCATGAGAACTCGAGGATACATACAAGATGGGGCATTGTGAGATCGCCTTAAACCAAAAATCCAAAAACTAAGCAGTTCCCCGCTAAAGTTAACGACATTTTTTAAATTTTTATTTAGAGATGACATCACTGCAAATGTACGAAAGCCATGCAAAACAGAAAAGTGGTTTTGCACGAGTAGAAAATACGAGTAAATGTAAATTGTAACCGAGTGTAGAGTGACTTAGATACTTTACAATATTTGGCAGCTATACGGACTAATAATGTGAAATATTTACAGACTCAGTTTTTTTTAAATCCACGCACACTTGATCACAGTAGATTATTCATCACGTTTTGAAAGAGTAGCAAGTACAGCTTATTGTAAAGTCACTAAAATTAAAAAAAAGCTTTTTCGTATTTTCCACAACCGAGCTTTAACCGGTAAGCTGACCAGAAATGGAGTTTTTACGTAAATGTTCACAAAGTTAATATCATACACGTTTCCATGCTAAGCTTTCATAATGCCTGGGGAAAGTAAATGGAATAAAATGGTGGCTTAATGGAAATAATCAAGCGTCCGTGGAAGTAGTGCTGTGGCTCTGTTCTTTTCCACTTTCGCTGTCATCGCTGCTGCTTTCTAACTCTTGGAGTATCTTATCCGGTGACTCTAATCCATTCTCTGTTTCTAGAGTTCCAAGGACCTAGTGAGGAAAAAAATGTTTAAAAAATGTTTTGTGGGGAGCTGTGACTATAGCAAGTGCGGTCGAAGAAATTACAAGAATTTTACACTCACGTCCTCAATTTGCTTTTCGATGTATGGGTCATTCGCACTCGAGTCTTTTTTCTTAGCCCTTTCCAGTATCGTTGCCTGGACTGCAGCTCGGTAGAGTGCGCGCCGTATTCTGAGAATCACTACGTCTCCGGTGGCTTTTACTGAGTAGTCAGGCAGTACACTTCCGTCTCCTTTGAGAATAATGTTGACTTTGTTAGAATTTTGCTTTACACGCCTTGCCCTATTAAGCACGCTTACACTTACCGACCAGACAGGGAACTGCGAAGTATGTAAAAGGACCCGCCTCATAGTGCAGTCCCTCCTTCCCAACGGTAACCTCTACTCTGCCCTCCAGAATTAGAGTGAATGAGTCGGTGGGCTTTCCCACTTCGTACAAGAAGCAAGGCTTTAGATTCTTCGTTCCCCGAATTTTGAACAGCACATTCTTCTTCAACACCTTGTAGAGAACTCCTTCCGATACGTAAAGTTCCTTAAATGGGTCAACTCCTAAAATGGCGAATTTTCCCATTTAAAATAATAAAGTTTTACAAGTTAGACTTTCTGCTGAGACTTGAAACTCTCACCTGTACGCAAATATTGAAACGCTGCTAAAGCCAACTGCGGTGAAATGTAAATAGTCTTTTGGCTGTTCCTTATCTCCACGAACTTTGAAAAGTCTTTTGTATTATTGTGCTTGGCCCGCTTTTTACTTCGGTTATCCATCCACATGTCCGTCTCGTCTACAATTTCTGCTTGGATCAGCTCCTCAATCACATCTTCCAAGGTTACTAGTCCCGTCGTCTCGCAAAACGGATCTCCGCTGCTGGACGTAACTATTTTCTGGACTAGTGCCATATGCCCGCGTTGAGCTAGAGAAAACGGTACTAAAATCTTATAAATGCTAGTGAGAGGTCAGTGCCAAATACAATTGTTCCAACGTACATTCTTTAAACTCCCTAAACACCACGTCTAAGGTGGTATCTGCAAAAACGTAAAAACACTTATTGCTGTAAAAACTTGCTAGCGTCTTGAGAGGTATCTTATCATCGGGGTCGACAAACACAAGATCCTTTGTAAATAAAATGGTGACAATGCTCTTTCTCTCTTCATCATAAATGGGGATTCTTGAGTAGCCTAAACACAACGGAAGAATAGATGAGTGCGACAAAACCAGCTCAATACAGACTTTTTGTTGGTTGTAGCTAGCACATACCCTGCTTTCTGATCTCGTTCAAGGTCTCGAAATCCAGTTGTCCTTCTAGGGGCAACATGAAAATGTCCTCGAGTCTAGTCATTATATCTTCCACGCTCTTTTTCTTCAGTTCTAGAGCCCCAGAAATGATGTTGACTTCATCTGCTTCCAAATCATTGTGCTCGATCGTGATCTGTTGAAAATCCCAGTGTGGGTCAATGTGAAGGGAAATCTTTAAAAATAGAATGGAAAATCCATTTCACGCACCTTAACAAGTTCCTAAGTGTGACAGCAAGAAGCCCTTAAGAGTAATTAAATTAAGTCACCCTTAAGGAAATTATTTTTTTTAAATCTAAATTAATATAATAACTCTGATAACTTACCAGATGTCAAGTCATCCAATAGAATTGTGAGGGATGAGTTTATCAGGACATTTCCCAGCACTAAACTGCACAAGAGGTAGTTTCCTTGTGTGCGAAGTGGGAGAATTGTCTTGGCATACATGCGCTCCTTTTCTGAGCCAGTGTTCGCCAATATTTTTAGGTCGGTTCTGTCCAATGCGAGTAGGCCAAGGGTAAGTCCGGCGAACAAGCCGGACAGCATCAGCAATAAGGCTATGACCACAATGTTAAGCCAGAGGGGAAGGAGTCGCTCATACACTTTTATGGTTATCCAAGGGTCGCTTCCTTGATGTACCCACGGCATACCTGTGTTGTTCTCCTTGACGCAAATAAAATAAAACTCTTCCGACTGGCTGATTGACAAAGAGACCTCAACTGTCGCGGAAGCTCCATTTGGGCCAATGTGCGCTACCTATGAAATATCAATGCAAAAATTACATTTTGGAATAAAAAGTTTCTTATGCAGGTAAATCATTTTTAAACGACGAATACCCTACAGGGTGAGCATCCGTTCCATCTGACTCATCACATATAGCCCCTCGGGACTTCACTTCAGTCACAAATCGCACTATCGTTTCGTTTGTGAAATGCTGCCCAAATAAGCGGATAGGAACAGTCACATCTGCGAGGATTGCGGACACGCCATTTTGCTCATAGTTCGTGCCTTTATCGGTAGCCTGAATTAAACAATATTATTCATTTATTGATGGAATCTGGTCACCATCAAATTTGTCAGTTTGCATAACCTCCACTTCAAAGCTCTCACCTCTATTCTCAAGCCAATAACAGATGCAGTAGATGCATTAGTCACTTTGAATTCTTCTGGAAGGTCTATCTCAAATCCTGGAGATGAGTGCGATTTCTCTTTTCCTTCAATTTTGCTTCCTGGACAAGTCATATTAAACAAATTATTTTAGCTAATTGCATACAAAAAACGATAAGACTTTCAAATCTTTTCTTAACCATGACTTCGGGAGGAGTGGTGCTTTGAATGATGGTGACTTTCTGTTGAAGTACGCTCTCCAATTTGGTACTTTTCGTAGCCACTTGTGGCACTAGTTTCTCCTCCGTTCTCGCTATTTGGCTCCTCCAGACGGACAATATTGAGGGGCTGCGGCTGTACCGTTGACTTGCTTGTACTTGTACCGTTAATGGAACTGTTGAATCGCCCTGTGAGAAGAACTGTAAGATTTGGAGTCACCGTCAGCGGTATAGCTTTTGCGCTAATCAAGTTCACAGTGACAAGCAATACAATCAAGGGGCTCATATTATAGCCTCTAATCACAGCACTCTCACTGCTACCATTCAAGGCTCCCTCACAATTTTTTTTAACTACTTCCGACTTTTCGAAAATCATGAAAACCCCCAAAAACAGCACTACCACTACTTAAAATTTACTTTGGAAATTACTAAGAAAATTATATTTGCAAAGTCAAAAAAAATCACTTTCCTGGCACCACCACCGTCACTACTCCACTGCAGTTCATGGATAAACAAGTGGCCGCGGTGGTAAGTGTCGTCATTTGGTGCAGCAGAGTACGGAATGTACGTAATTAGCAGCTATTTTTAACTCGATTTACTTTCACTTAGCACCTCAAGCCTTCAAAACAAAATCATTAAACTTCTATTTTTGCAATAAGTATTGAAATGTATGTAAAACAGAAGCTGTCGTAGCAAAGCAATACGCCAAAAAAAAGCCAAAAAAATTATGCGCTGGGTATCCCAAACTCATGTCGTTTTTTGTTTTACTACTTCGTGACCATTCATGACTCAGAATTTTTGCACAAAGTCCGAACTAAGCAAGCTCCACCCACTCACACTTCTTCCTTTTCTTAAGAAATTTCCCTCTTTCCTTTCATTAAAAAACCGGAGTGCTTCTTCGAGCTTTAAAATTTAAAATTCACAAAAAAGAGAGTTTGGAGCATACAGCACAAATTTATTATTAAACTACTCCTCACTACTCACAAACCCGTGCCACAGGCCAAGTAATTTATGCTGTCAGGTGTGCGTCTCAATTTTAAATGATTCCAGGGAAATAGCTCCAGGATGTTGTATAATTAGGAAGGTAACAACTGGAAGAGGTGTGCACAGAAAAAAAATTTTATGTTGATGAGGAAGACGTAGAATTCCTTATTCCCAGCGACTTGCGACTGTTTTTGTTTTGCGATTACACAGAAAATAAAAATTTATGTCACCCTACTGCATTCAAAATCCAGCACGTAGTTTTCCATTAGTCAGCCATTTATAATATGCGCTCCATTCATTTTACACCACCAGATTTTTTTTTCTTCTCTCTGTGTGTCTTCCAGGGTTACGGCTACTTTAATTTTTTTTCTTGTGGCTTATCCACCCTGTCTCTATAAGAAGCTTGGCACTTTTTTTGGTAGTTTGTGTTTTGTATTCAGGCAAAGTATAAAAATGATTATCGCTTGGAGCCTCATCTAGAAAAATGTGATTGCAGCAAAGTGTTGCATTTGTATTCTGCCGTCCTGCCTAATGATAATTGGTAATTAATGTGAGGATATAGAGCGTCTCCTCAAAAAATTTTTCTTCGGCAATGTCACTCCGTGTATTAAGCCAGTACTGTGTTATCGCTCACATAAATCAACAGCAAAATCTGGTTCTGGCTATATATTATGAATGAACTTTGTATGAGAAGAGCACTAATAAAGTCACATTTGAAAAAAAATGATACTTTATTTAGGCTACATCTTACAAGTGCTGGCAAAAGCTGTACAGGCAGAGTCTCACAGCAAATATCACTATGCAAGGCACATTCTCCTCATTTTGGAATCCTCCTCGGAAGAAGAAGGCGACCATAATATATACAGCTACGAAAGTCGCAACAATGTTATCATCCTCCTCCGAGAAACCCATTAGCATTAGAGAAAAATTGTACAATAAAAGTGATTTTTAAAAAGTGCATTGAAAATGAGCCACTGCGTCACCTCAGCAGTTTATTACGGAGGAGATTGGGAGTATGGAAATGAGTCTAAATGAGCTGCAACCTGCGATGGCTTAACTAAATAACTTTGAAGTGAAAAAAAAGTACCGTAAAGTGGTGGCATAGTGCGGCTTGTCTTACTTGAAGTAGGCTACTTCTGGCTTCAACTAAAAAAAATGTTTTTTTAAAGAAGGGACACGAAAACAGCAAAAGTCATATGTTTTTTCTTGGATGGCGATGATAGCCCAATTAGCAAAATTGTGTAGCACTCAGTTTAAAAAAATATTTGTACGGCGTCATTATAATTATTTTTTTTGAAATGAAGTGAGTCATTTTGTTGAAGAGAGTGGAAAAAGAGTAAGCTGAGCACGTGCAAGCTGCACATGTTCGACAAAATGAACAAGCTTTCTTCACTGTTTTTCTACTGTTTTTTAGTAGTTGTTCGACCTTTGGAAAAATAGATTTTTTGGGGTGTGTTTGTGCACCAGCAGTAATTGGGAAATGGCTTATCTTTTCGGGGTGATGTAGTAATAAAAGAGGGTGTGAACTTTGCTAGTTTCTCTCTTCACTATATTGTAACAACTCTGTTAGTCTGGCTGCTGGTTTCCTGTGCGCAAATCTAATAAAGTAAAATTCCCGAGAGGCTCTGCCAATTTTTTTATGAGCGTATCGAATGTCGAATTCGTTTTTTTACTCGGATCATCATATATTCTCCATGTAGGCAATTAATATTTTACTGCAACATAACCCATAAATCATCCACGGCACTAACATTGTTCATCGGAACTCAAGCTACAAATTTTTTTTAGCACGTGAGCGCCAAGCTACTACTACTACAAGCTACAGCATCAACTGGAAATGCTAAATACGCTTGAGCTACTCGACCATTTTTTTTATTCTTATTTACAAGAGTTAGCGTCAGACCTAATTAGCGAGAGGCATCTGTGTTTACCTTTAACCCTCTTCAGTGTTGTTTTCTGATCGGCACGCTGTGCTGCACACTCATAAAACTTGGCTATCTCTCCTTTAAAAAATGGATCACTAGGCATCTCACAGACACTGGATGATTTATCTGCACGATGGTGACCCGCATCATTGATTTTTTCAATTTGCAAAATTCATTTTCTGAATTGCCCAGCGTGACCGTAATTTTTTTTTTGCTTGTGCATTATTTGCCCTAATATGCTTGCTTAATGGACAGCCGGAAAGTTAAGGAGGAAGGCAGATGCTTCAAATTTTTTTTTGAATTGGTAATGAAGTGATTTAACAAGATTATCAGAAGGGATTTGAATCGTTGCCACAAAAATATTTATTTTTCTAAAGTGTTGTAATAGTTTATATAACATCTGAGAGGTGAGAGGTGTGCTGCTGCGGTGCGTCGTTGCGTGTGCACCTTAAAATTAATAAGTTGGTGAGGAGCGCAAGGTCAGCATCATCACCTCTAATAATGACTTTATTTACGGAATTGTAGCCAAGAGGAGTAAGAAATTAATATATATTTTTTTGCAAGTTGGAGATGTGAATCATTGCATTTAGGATGTATTTTGAGGAAATTCCCTCTAGGCTGGAGATGCTAATCGAGCAAAAGTTTTCAGGTGGATTTTGCACTCTTAAGTCAGTGTACTGTAATTGGAAATTGTGGAAGGTGTGTATAGCTTATTCTCTGCAGTTCCCGTTTTTTGCTCTGTGAATGAAGCAATTTCCTGAAAGTGAGTAATTAAAAGGAGTATGAGAAATTGGATATGGGTAATTGGATATTAAAAAGCTGAGCCAAAAGAAGGGCCAGTTATGAATGAAATGGAGATTTTTAGAATTTTTCTTCTCCTTCCGTTTCTCTTTTTTACAATAGCAGCGAAGCTTCCAAAATTGGTAAAATATGGAAGGATATATGATCTTTTTTACGGTGGCCTTTCAATAAATGCAGCCAATCCATTCCATATTATAGTATTTTCGCAGATGAGAGTACGCAAAAACTATAATATCCCAATTCTCTACACTTGATATTTAAGTGCTACGTTCCTGAGAAAAACTCAAGGCAAATCGTGCGCTCCTCTTCATTCATAAATTTGTTGTAAACTTGAAGGCGCCTTGTTGTCTTTGACTAGGACTACGACTACTACAAGTGAGAGGAATGAATTTTTGCACAAAGCACAAAACGCACAGTAGTAGTAGCAATAAATTATAAAAAAATGAAATGGCACCAGCAACAAAATCAGTACATTTCTTCATACTATGCAATTTTTTCAAGGCAACTTATACCTAATAACTTTAGTGTAAACAGTTGTAGCAACAAATTTTTTTTCGTCAGTAGCAGCTTGGATCAGAATGAGCCCACTAAAAAGAGCGATGTACTTATTCATATGAGAGTGCCAATGCCAAAATTAGAATTTTGCTAAAACGACACAGCTTTGGGAGTTAGGTACCTATGGGAAAAAAGAGAGTGCTTTGGCTATATTCATCTGACCTTATCTTACAAGCTTCTGTGTCCAGAAATCTCTCCAGTATGGGGTAATCAGAGAGACATTGTATCTTCATCTTCAAGAATGCGCAATTTTCCAATAAAGGCTAGTAAGACATTTAAAAAGCTTTGTATATTAAATAGCAATATTATTACAGCATTTTCTTTAAGATTAATGATAATAATTGTAATAAAATAATTGTGGTATAGTGATTGTTCCCATGAAGAAAAAAATTATCAGTTAGTAAGATCATCCTTGATTGAACAGTAACAGTGTTGGAGTGAGTGGAGTTGCGCATTTCCAAAAATAGGAATTGGAGTTCATGTGGAAAGGTCAGAGTGAGGATTGGGTAATACAAGCTCCAAGAGCAGACTTGCGAGCACACGCTTGCGAATATCGTATTACCTACTTTGTTAAAACATTTTTAGTAGCTTCTTGAAAAACTGAAGAGTGTGAACAATGGAACGATAAAAAATATATATCTACTAGTTGGTTTTTGCTGCTGAGGATTCACGGAAAGAATATATTTTGCAGAGGATGAGTTACAACCCAATCTTCAGTTTCTAAGCAAAGAGCCAAAGATGCGGAAAGATGGGCGAAGATGCAATATAATAGCTTAATAGGTAATAAATACTTCAGCATTAGGTAATCGATGAGAATCGCTAATAATTTTACTACGACACCTTTTCATTGCAAAGATGAGCATCATTATTGGAAGTGCATTTTTCTGAAGAGGTTTAAGTCAAAAGTCAAGTCAATTAGGTGGAAAAAAATGTATAATTTAAAGCATAATTAATTAGCTAATTTTTTTAACGTGTATCGAAATGTTTTTGGTAGCTAAGCTTAAAAGATGACGACAGCTATAATGGCGTGCATATTAAACGCAGACGGTTTACAAAATGCCAGTTTTTTTTGGCAAAACAAGCTCATAAATTTTACTTTTTGCGACTGTTGCTACCGTGTCACACTTCTTACTTGCAAGTTGCAGCCGTCCGTTTTGTCGGTGTCAACGTGAGTTTCTGCCGTGAAAGGGAGAAACGAGAAACGAGGTGCAATGGGGACGTGAGATCACGATGCAAATTTTTTTGCACGTGTGGAAAATTAAAAAGCTGGCAATTTACTCTCTGGTGACTGGAAGATAAGAGCAATTTATCGGGTTTCACTAATAGCACTTTTTTGTGCAGTTGGCATTACTACACCGCTCCCTTCTGCCAATTGGTCAGTAGGCAAATTTATCAACCTTTTTTTCTCTACCAATAATAATGATCCCGTCTCCAGTGAAAAACTTTACTTTTCCGAGTATGTCATCGTGTACTATGAGTGTGGCCATATCTATAATTCCATGTTTTTGCCGTTTACAAAAAAATCATGAAAAATAGTGCACTTCTCTTCCAACTGGCAAGCTAATTTTTACTCCTCTTTTGTTAATTTATTTTGTAGGTAGATAGAGCATTCATCACCTGCACAGTTACTGCTGCGCAGTGATTTCTTACTACAAGTTAAGTTAAGTTTTCGTTAGAAGATGAGCCGCTTCCCAAAGCAAGAAATAGAGGCTTGTGCCTCAAATCCTCATTTCAACAAACTTTGCAGGATCACAATAAACGAGATAACGATGCGAATATATTTCTGGTGCTGATGATCAGCCTCCATTTTTGCTCTCACCTTTTTGCCACTCGCCTCCGGCAGCTTCTCTTCCCATTCAGTTCTAATAGGTATTACGTTTTTTTGTGTGTTCTGATGAGCTGCAACTTAAAACCAGCAACACTCTAAGCACTACATGGAAAGATACAATTTCTTCTTTTCTTTGTAGAAACGTAAGCATAAGCTGCTTTTGTAGAGATTTGGCGTGAATTATGTAAAAGATTTTTTCGAGGCTGTTGATAACCTCCTCTTCACAATTCCAGAAGTGCTCATCCATGAATAAAAAATGATATAAATTGGTAGCCTGTCTCTAATGCGGAGTGCTGTAATAACAATTTGTAAATTTTTATCTGTCCTTACGACTCCGCTTACAAACTCGAAAATAAATAATATTTTCTTTCACAGCATCTTTGACAACAGCTTATAATGGGCAATAAAGGATTATGATAATGACCCCAAAAAATAAAAAAAAAAGCTGGTTCTAGCTAGTTAAAATCGCTGCAAGTTCCTTTTAAAATTTTTTTTTTCTCTTGAAGTGCACTCTCACAGTCATCATGACAACGTTTAGCTTTTGCGTCATTGAGGAATGAGTTACGTTGAATATTGGGAAACAAGATGCCAATTTTTTTTCGCACTTGATAGTACCGCTTCTCCCGATATGTGATAGCACAGATAGATTAGAGAGAGAGGCTCTGTGCGTAATAGTGCTATGACTACAACGAAGTGCACGTGCAATTTCTAGGAACCCTTGTCGGACTAGTCAGGTGGTGTTGGAAGAGGAAGCTGTGAAGTTTTCGTTTTTCTATTCCGCGAACTGCAGCTCTATCTAGTCTCGCAAATCTCACAATCCGTTTCATCTTCCCCGTAGGCAGCCACACAGGCAGAGGTGAGTTGTGAGTTTGCAAAATGAAGCATAACAAGGTAATCGGTAGTCTTGTACTTTTTTAGGGTTGTAGTTAAACTTGTACTACAAGTTTCTGTAGGATTCTACCACACCATTTTACTGCCCAGTTTAAATGTGCTAAAAGCAATTAAAACAGAACCGTTGAGAGTATTAAGATTCATCCTAAAACTACTGCTCGTATCCAATTACAGAGTAATTAAAGAATGCCATTTCTGATAATGCGTACCTTTTAATGGATTTCTCGTCTTCCACTACTACCACTGTAAAGATTAGTAGAGGATAAGCCGTAATCGTAAATCACTTCTTTGTTGTGCCCTTTTGCCGCAACTTATAATATGCATTGTTGTAGAGAGATAAGCAGATACATATAGCACTCATGGAAAAACAGGTGCTGAGCGCTGCGATTCCAATTTTATTTACAGCACACTCTTCTGGAAATATGAGTCTGCTTTAGCCGCTCTCTACTACAAAATACCTGCTTTTGTTTCCCAATCGTAATTTTTTATTACAAAAATGTATGCATTTTCCCGTAAGCTTTTGCGTCCATTTTTTTTGAGTCATCGCACTATCAACAAGGAAGACTAGAAAATTTTTTTAGTAGGCCAGAAGCTACTATTTTCTTCCTTTTTTTTAAAAAAAAACAGTAAATTTCAGCTCCATTTTACAATGAGCACATAATCAGGCTTAGAGTGATAAAATCCTGAGTCTCAATCTTGACATGACACTTTTCCTTAAGGTGGCTTCGCTCGCAGTTGCGGTGGAATTGTGTATTCTGAGAGTGGATGAATCCCCTCACCACGCTTCAGGCACATTCTCCTGCAAACATTAGAGTAAGTCAAAGTGAATGTTAATCACCCTTAATCTAACCTTTTTTTGGCTGAAACAATGGCGCATGGCGTGTGAGAGAGTGAAATGGGATGAGAAAAGACAACAAAAAATAGGATTCCCTGTAAAAGTTATCAACTGTTGATAACACCGAGAGCACACACTCTCTCGAAATTCAACGTGCAAGCCGGACTTTAAAATGTTAAGAATAGATCATCGCACTACCAGAGGGATCGATTAGTTAAAAAAAATTATTTTATCGTTGCCTTGTAGGGCGTAGTATGTTTGCACTTAAATGTAAAGCCTCAAAAAATCTTTTGTCAGGTGATAGCTTGCGATTAGGATATCAGCAAATAAATTAATAATGACCAAGTTATTACGATGCACTGTGTAATATGTTGTATGCTGCGTGGGAATACCTGTAAAAAAATTGATTGCTTTTTTTATCGAGTGGCTAATTACATTTTACTTTTAGAGGGACATTTTTAAAATGACGTCCAGCTTTGGGAATTTATTACGACGTGGAGCCTTTCGCTCACCCAATATTTGCTTACTCATTGTCATTCATCAAAAAGTAAATTTATCAGTTTCATTAAGTAACTCCCATGGCACGACCGACACGCGTCCACTGAACTTCCAATTTGCTTTTGTTTCAAATTCTATCACAAAAAAATAGTAACGCAATTAATGCTTTCGCGAGTCCTTTTACGATCGGAAATACATTTTGCAATCTTGTAATTGATTAGTTTTCCAAAGTCGTCACATCAGCAATTTTTTCTGTGGATGCCGGTGCACTTGACTTTTGTTACAGCATCATGATCGCCGTCGTTACGAGAATGAGTCAGTATCAGTAAAGTCGCAAATGACAAATAAAATTAATTTTATGTCCGCTGAGTCTGAAGATATGACATGTGTAATTTACGCAATTTGTGCTAATTAAAGGCCGATTGTTTTTAGTTATCGTCATCAAATTGTAAATGGAATTTGTCCACCAAAAAAAATCGCTCTTAACTCTTGACTAATCCCAACTAATATTTTTTGAATGTTGTGCATCACCATCTTAAAGCAATTTTATAATTTTAATCATTATTTTTGTCTAAAAGCAAAAAAAAATATTGCATCTTTTCCTCATCTTACCCACACAGCTGCGTTACTGCAGTGCATTCTCCTCTCGCAAAAAAAGTTAGTCATGTGCCATTCACTTTGCCCGCATGATATAAGTTGCATAAAAGAATATTTTTACAGTTACCTACAATTATTACACTCATTATTTTAATCTCTTTATCTATGTTAACGTAACTGTGTTATCTACTTGTAGAGTACTCAAGATATGCAACTCGAACTCCATCATAATAAAAAGAATAATAAATAATTTTTCACTCCCTTTGCATACCCTACTACTGCACAGTTTCTGAGAGTGACTCCAAAAAAGGGTGTAATCTTAGAAGGACGTGAAGGTCTCTTACCTGTTCGTGCGAACAGAAAACTGTTTGAAAAAAACAACTTTTTTGGAATTGAGAAGGGAAACAAATTATATTTTCTAGTTTTCTATTAATATTATTCCCTATATAGGAACAAGTTCCCTTGCAATGGCTTAACAGAGCTACCTAACAAAACATTTTTTTTGCAAAATTTGCATTACTACTATGAAATGCACTGACTCTGTCTTCCCTACTTGGAAAATTGGAATGGATAGTTATTATAACAATGCTACTGGAATTAGCAATTTTTTTGCAACTGCTAATGCTCACAATTCCCCAAGAAAAAGTACCAATGCATAATATGCCATAGCTCTTCAGCAGCTTTTATCCAGACAGGTTGCTGCTACTCTACCCAAAAAAGAAGTAAGAGGGTACTCTTCACATGATTTACTGCAGGAGGCTTCTCGCGTCAAACTGCAATCGCAGAATTCATAACAGCACTAATAATACTAATCATGGATAATGCATACATACATAACTAGTAGCAAAAAAATATATATGCAAAACTGTATTTTTTTCTATGAAAACACCAAACTAGTAATCTCACCAACTAACCGAGTAAACCAATATCAATAATATATTGGTGGATGTGTGGATATATCTATTTTTTAAAAAATATATATAATAATCTTGTATAAGAAAATGTACAAGCATATGCAATAAATGGCAGCTTTCCTTCACATGTTTAAAGGAGGAATTCATTAGAGATGCAAAATGTAGGAGAACAAGTTGTAGATATTTTTTTTCTATTCAATTTTGACTAAATTCATCGTAATATCGTATCATAGTCGATACACAAATTTACTTCGTAATAAGAGAGAGAGAGAGAGATCAACTACTCCTCCAATTTTTTTTTATCTTCTGAAGAAGTACAAACAATACGTACAAGCATACATAATAAAGCATATTATCTATATTTTTCCCAACTGCTGAAAAAAAATTATTAATTCCCTTTTGTGTGTTTTGTAGTTTAGTACATCCCTTAAAAAGAAGATTTATCAGTGTAGTTATGCACATTGTTGAAGAAGCATGTGCATAGTAAAAATGTTCTGTTTAGGAAGCTGCTCATACTCGCATTAGCAAGGAGGAGAGGATGAGACTTCTTCTTGCTTTTGGCTCTGTGGCTTGGATTCTGAGAAGGAATATATTTTTTTAGCATGCAGCTATAAGCTTTTTTTTGGGTGAAGAGACAATTTTTAAAAAGGAGTTGGTAAATTGCATGTGGAATTTTAAAGAGAAAACTTTGCATGCCATTTACCTGTAAAATTGTAAAAGAGACAAAAAAAGTGAGTTATTATTATTTTTTTGGGGAAGTTAGCTATTTGTGCGCCATTGCCCATACTAAAGAGAGAGAGAAAAAATTTTTTGGTGCCCTTCAAGCTGAATAAGACTGGTGAAGACTGACTCAATCCAAAAGTAAAATATTCATATTCTGCAGCAGGGAAGAAGAAGAATGAGAAAAAAG